>JAENPR010002654.1:0-47947 GCA_018135685.1 Themeda triandra | reverse complement strand
GGTGCCACCAGTAAATATCCAAGGAAGGCCCACATGTCATGGGTTACATAGAGATAATCGGGAACCTATGAAAATTTCCGTAACTGAAGGTTCGAGAAGGCTCGGACCAAACGGGAGCCCGAACGGGCTCGGTGGAGAGTCGTAGACTCCCCCTTGGGCGGCCGACCGGGCACCGTTGATGTCTATTAAGTGCAACTCGAAATAAGAAGGGTTCATAGCGCCTACGTAATATATCATCGTAGCATTTTAACCAGGGAGTAATCTAGGTATCGTTATTTATAATTTTACCACCGGGAAGGGAATGCACTTGGATAATGAGTGATGAGCAATGCACATGCGATAATGGAGAGCTTAACCTTGTCTGTATCGATCATCTCATACAGGGTAAGTGTCACATGAAATATTGGAATGAATGATAAATGACATAAGATAAATGATAGCATTTAGCCACATAAAATAATAGTAATAAGCCATCTCAACTTAGCACTCTAAGCTTATAACACTAGCATGGACTAGGACGATCTAGGGTGTAATCCTATGTTATTCTAACTACAAAGTCAAAGCATACAATGATTAGTGCAAGAACATCTAGCAATCATGGCGGAAAAGGTTACATCTATGCATAGTGATATTACCGGAGAAGACAAGAGACATAGCAATGACTTCAATGTAATAGGTTTGTTCGCTAGACCTATACTCGGGGAGAAGGGCTACAAAGGACTCAACGGGAGACACATCCTCCCCGCGATCTACCTCACGATCCGGAATATAGGGTGCAATCCCGCAGATAAATACGGTACTAGGCACCACGCCTACACAATATTTACCACTCACCCATCGATCTAATGAGCAAGCGCTATACGATCCTATGCATAAACATAATTCTAGTCCAACTATGCTAAACATATAATCAAAGTAAACTAAGAACAATATAATTGAGAACATAATCAAATAGAGCAAAGTCAAGTCCGATATAATAGAATAGAATAAAGTACTACTCATAGTATCACGAACAATGATGAATATTACAAGAATGTAGAGGGGAATTACCAAGAACTCCGACGCGTATCCGGACTCCAAGCTAGGCTTGATTCCCTCTAGATCTATTCCTATGTAGCTATGCTACTAAACTATGGAGCTCTAATTGAGATGGTGGCTCGGCTTCTCTAAATTCGATGAGAGAATGAACTCTTGAATGAATTAGGGTTTTACCCGAGGGCCAGGGGCTCAATATATAGCCCCCTAGGATGAACCACGGCCCTCGGATCAAACCGACCTAAATGGACGATAATTATTCATCCTCAAAGGCGGTGGAGGCGGGATCCGCGAGACTCAACGTGATTGGTCAGGGTGGGAGCCTCGCCGACTCCCCCCTTGGGCGCCGACCGCCAACCTCGCCGGGTGGGCCCCCGTCACAGTGTTGCCTTCTGGAGTCTTCTAGATTATACAATTTTACCCGTTCGGTCTTTATCTCTATGTAATCATGACATGTGGGCCTCCTTTGGTTCTCTTTTTCGATAACCCCCGCGAAATAGACAATCACCAAAACTCGTGGAATTCATCGATGTAACCCCTATATCTAACAAGTGAACTCATATTAGTCCTTTCTCTTGCTCGTTGACGGTATAAAATTGATACTTAATGACCGTCAACAAACTCCCCAAGCTTACCTTTTGCTCGTCCACGAGCAAAGATAGACTCGATGGATCGGGGAGTTGCTACAATGCTTTCATTCCTCACAAGTACACATGCATTCAAACAAGAACTTTCCTCCGGATTAGAGTGAACTATCCCGACTCAAAACTTACTCATATTACCTTTCACCATGGGGCTTGTAACCGTCACTTGGGTCTTGAGTAGTTGAAAGATAGAACGGTCAAGTCAAGCGCCATGTTTCTCGCTCTTTGAACAACTATTATCCCGGAGTTTTTGAAAAGTTTTGAAATAAAACTCGAGTTCCTTGTATGAACCTTTCGTGTCTCTCATTTGTGGTATTTCTGGATCCTTTCTAAGGCATGAGTAGTGTATGCCTTCTCTCTTCTCGAGAATATGTGGTATTTGTGGGACTAAGGCATAATGGAAAGTGCCTTCTCTCTCTCACCCTACTTTCTAATAGGCTTATGTGGAGCTCATAGGTGGGGAGACACTCAAACTCACTTGCATATATTGCATAGTTAAGACATGGATCCAATAGGAACTAAAATAATAATAAAGTCATATGTGCATGTGAATGAGGAAATGAATGATAAGGTGATGATGGGATGACGATGATAAGAAAATGATTATGAGGGGTACTCAACTGGTGAACATCTACTTCTACACTTGCTCCTTCGAGGATAACATGACTCCCTTTATTTGGAAACCTTGAAACTTCTTGAATGGAAGGACTTGGCTACTCTTTCTTTTCTTTCTTTCTTCTTTTCTCTTTTTTTCTTTTTTTTTTAGAGCAACCAATCCTCCGGGAAACGAAACTTTAGCAACGGGGAATGTATAACTCAAAATGATAATGATATTGGAGCTTGTATGTAGGCAAATAGAACGGCGATGATTATTTCTAGATGTTCACTCCCAGGATAGGAATAGTACCTTTCTGGATGAAGTGAAATAAATGGCGTATATATATGTGGATGGATGGATGGATGGATGGATGCGTACTCCGAGGGTAGGAGCGGATAGGTGCGTATCTCGAGGTAGAGATAGCACGATATGTGGTGGACATGGATCTATATGTGGGTGGTACTTCTAGGGACGAAGTAGCACAAAAATGAATGTAGTAATGCTTCGGGACGAAGTAGCATAGATCAATGGATGGAGAGCACATAGTATTGACTTTAACCGCATGACTAATTCCTTATGGGTCCACAAAGCATAACCACACTCAATGCCTATAAAGACTACACTCAAGCTACGGTGTGATCTATATAAACAGATGGGTTTTCCTAATCTAGTAAGCATGAATATATGGCCGTGGTAGGAATTTAAACTCTCATCATAAAGGAACTCATCATGCGAGGAATTTAATATTTTCAAAGATAAATTCTCCGAACTCTAGTATCTCTAGGAACAAGATGGACAGCAGCTCAAAACCTTCCCATATCATACCCGTCAACCATCTAGACTTAGATCAAGTATTCGCTACCCACAAGTTTCAGGTTCAGAGCAAATCTCAAGTCTAAACAATTGTGTCCAAAACTCGGGAGAGTGCAAGGTTGAAAACTAGGTACTTGAAAGGAATTACGGCAGAGCAACTATTCATCATCTCCATGTAGAGTTTATTCTAGGGGATAACTTTTAAGACAGATTGCAAAAGCTCTCCAAAAGTAGAAAAGAATAAATAAGGAAATCTTTACGGGTTTCTATGGTTATGCATCTTTTTTAGTTGTTTTAACAAAGCATACTTTAACAAGGCATAAATAGTTAAGTTGGAAACACTTAGCTTGGTACACGGGAGATGCCCTCCCCCAAGCTGGATGCTGACATAGTCTGCTGATGTTGCTGACAGGCAATGAAGACGTTTTAGTCCTCCAGGAGTGTCGTAGATGGTTGCTTTGTTGGAGACAGTGGTTGTGTGTGTCGCGAGCAGCACTCCGACAGGGGACTGGATGTCCTTCGCTCGTTGGCTCTTCATGATCCTTGATGTTCGTGAAGCTCAATTAGACAACAAAGCTTGTGGGCAACTGCTTAAGCGTTAGTGATAAAACCTCTAAGCCTTGGTTGTCTAGAACTTCCCTAACTTAAAACTCATTCTAACGGGATCACAAGAAATATTTTTATCTTTTTATTATTTAAGGAATGCGAGACGGGGAAAGATAAATATGCTTTGAGAAATTATTTTTGTGCCACCACAAGTGAATGATTATCCACATGGGGCTTAAAGTTTTTTACGGATGCAAATGCACAACATCTTTATTTTCTTTTCTAATGCGAGATAAAAAAGTAAAGATGCAACTAAGATGCAAATAGGAAAACAAATATGCTAAGGTAAAATTACGATCTTTGAAAAGTGAATTGCCGATAAATACCAAGTTACCTCTTGGCGCGGCGTTCGGTGGTTTTAAGTCCTCCGAACAGGACTTGTCATGTTCGCTCATTTTCAAGGGTGCATTGGTAGCGCCTCGATGATGTCGCCTCTTGTGTAGGAATTGATTCGATTTTGCTTTTACCTTCCACACCTTCTTTGTTGGAGAGGGTGACCTTGAGGAGGAAGCTTCTTGGACCACTTGTTTCTCTTCGTTGGTAGTACCTCTTCTTCTTCTATAATGTTCTTCTCTTCGGGTACCAATCTTCATATCTAGACACTTCTCCCTCATAGTCGGCCCATCCATCTCGTAGTGATGTTCTTCTTGTTACGCGACGGGTACGCCTTCTCCTTGCTCTGTTCTTCTTGGGCTCTTCAGTGATTATATAATTATTGTTGAAGTAGCGGCGTACCTTCTCGGTGGGAAAGTTCAAGTGAATCTCTCTGTCCCAATATAGATGATAGCTTTGGTGGTGTTCGGGAATGGTCTTCCTAGGATGATTGGAGGATCGTAGTCATCTCCCATATCGATGACTAGGAAGTCGGTAGGGACATAATGGTCATCTATCGGATGAGGACATCCTTCACTTCTCCTTCGACAAGCGGAATGTCGATCGCCATCCAGCCGTGCATAGGTGGGCTCCAAAGGCATAGTGCCATATAGATACTCATAGGTTACCTTGGCCATAATGTTGACGCCCGATCCGGTGTCACGGGCATGCTTTATTGAAAGAGCTTCGTTGATGGAGCATTGAATGGTTGGGACACCTGGGTCATCCTTCTTGATCGAGACGTGGGGACTGTGAGTAAGTGGTCATGCTCCCTATGGACTGCAGTGACCATCCTCACCGTCTCCGTCTTCTTGGTCTTCTTATCTTTGTTCTTGCTCTTCTTAGCTGGATTCTTCTTCTTCTCACTGTTCGTTGATGAGGGTGTCTTTGGGAACTGCGGACACTGTTCTTGAAGAAGAAGGTTTCTCTCTTGCCCTTGATGTTGAAGATGATCTTGGCGTGTTGGCATACATGATGGCTCCGGCGTGTTCAAGAATGGTCGTCCCAAAATGACGAGGGACCTTTCATCATCGCCCGTATCCACTACCACGAAGTCTCTGCTGGAACATACGAGTTGCCTACTCGTACACATATATCTTCTAGTACTCCCAAAGGAACACGGGTGGACCCGTCTGCAAGCCGCAAGCACATGGTTGTGTATGCTAAGGGGCATCGAATAGCTTCTCGTATATCACTCTTGGCATGATGTTGATGCTTGCACCGAAGTCCAGATTGCCTCATTAAAGTTAGTACTTCCAATGGAGATCGGAATGGCGGTCTCCCGGATCGCCCTTCTTGATTGGCGAGTTGAGTCTATCCATGACCCCTTCGATGGATCACTCCGGCTATCTTCTACATTGAATATATCAACAAGATTTGCGGTCTTGAGCTCTTCGAGTTGTCCTCCCAGTTTACCTTGGCCGGTGGAGGGAGCAAGGTTAACAAGGCGTTGTACTGCGACTCAATTATCTTGTTGAAGCCGAGCTGACTCTTGATGGCATTGGAAAAGCCACCCATTCATTTTGCCGAGTGTCTCTAGGACCTTGTCATTTGATGTCGGCTTCTTGGGCCAGTTGTCCATCATCTTGCCTTGATTCGGCACTAACTCTCTCAAAGGCGGGCCGGTTGTAATTATTGTAGGAGGAGTTGTTACCTTGATAGTTGCTGAATAATTGCACGAGTAGTTAGGCCTCTGCTTTGATTCCAACCTTGATTCTGCCGAGGACGATAGTAATTATTGTTGTTGTTGTTGAGGTAGTTCACGTCCTCCTTCGGCTACGGGCGGTTAGCACTGTGTGCCCGATCTCTCCACACTCTTCACATGTCATGCGAGCATCATGTATATGCATGACTTCTTTCTTCTACGTGGCTCTCTCATCGAGCCTCTTCATTAGCAGATCCATTTTGCGGACGGCATGTCTACCTCTTTCAGCCGGTGCATTCCTCCACCTCTCTTGCGGTCTGCGTTCTTTCTTCACTCCAACCTTGGTTGGATGCCATCTTCTCCACAAGAGCTGTGGCTGAGGAATAGTGAGTGATAAGAATGCACCTCCGGCGGCGGCATCCATCGTCTCACGTGTCTTTGTTCTTGAGCCCATGGTAGAATGTCCGCATAAGCGGCCAATTCTCCATGCCATGATGAGGACACTCGAGGGTGTAATCTTGAAAGCACTCCCAAGCTTCTGGGACAGTCTCATCATGATGTTGCTGAAAGCTAGATATCTTCCCGCGAAGAGCATTTGTCTTGCCCATGGGGAAGAATTTCGCCAAGAAATTAGTGGAACATAATGCCCACGTAGTATTCTTCTCCTTATTGGCAAAGAACCACTGCTTCGCTCTCCTTATATACGAGAAGCTATTCAGATGCCCCTTAGCATACACAACCATGCGCCAAAAATGCTTGTTGATGTCTATTAAGTGCAACTGAAATAAGAAGGGTTCCGCAAGCGCACAGAATATATCATCGTAGCATTTTAACCAGGAGTAATCTAGGTATCGTTATTTATAATTTTACCACTGGGAAGGGAATGCACTGGATAATGAGTGATGAGCAATGCACATGCGATAATGGAGAGCTTAACCTTGTCTGTATCGATCATCTCATACAGGGTAAGTGTCACATAAAATATTGGAATGAATGATAAATGACATAAGATAAATGATAGCATTTAGCCACATAAAATAATAGTAATAAGCCATCTCAACTTAGCACTCTAAGCTTATAACACTAGCATGGACTAGGACGATCTAGGGTGTAATCCTATGTTATTCTAACTACAAAGTCAAAGCATACAATGATTAGTGCAAGAACATCTAGCAATCATGGCGGGAAAAGGTTACATCTATGCATAGTGATATTACCGAGAAGACAAGAGACATAGCAATGACTTCAATGTAATAGGTTTGTTCTCCGCTAGACCTATACTCGGGAAAAGGGCTACAAAGGACTCAACGGGAATTTGTCACTCTCGCGATCTACCTCCACGATCCGGAATATAGGGTGCAATCGCGGATAAATACGGTCTAGGCACCACGCCTACACAATATTTACCACTCACCCATCGATCTAATGAGCAAGCGCTATACGATCCTATGCATAAATATAATTCTAGTCCAACTATGCTAAACATATAATCAAAGTAAACTAAGAACAATATAATTGAGAACATAATCAAATAGAGCAAAGTCAAGTCGATATAATAGAATAGAATAAAGTACTACTCATAGTATCACGAACAATGATGAATATTACAAGAATGTAGAGGGAATTACCAAGAACTCAGACAGATCCGGACTCCAAGCTAGGCTTGATTCCCTCTAGATCTATTCCTATGTAGCTATGCTACTAAACTATGGAGCTCTAATTGAGATGGTGGCTCGGCTTCTCACGAATTCGATGAGAGAATGAACTCTTGAATGAATTAGGGTTTTACCCGGGGCCGGGGGCTCACGAATATATAGCCCCCTAGGATGAACCATGACCCTCGGATCAAACCGACCTAAATGGACGATAATTATTCATCCTCAAAGGCGGTGGAGCGGGATCCGCGAGACTCAACGTGATTGGGCGGGGTGGGGAGTCGGCCGACTCCCGCTTGGGCGGCCGACCGTAGCCGCTTTGCCCGTGGGCCCCCGCTTTCGGGTGTTGCGTTCGGAGTCTTCTAGATTATACAATTTTACCCGTTCGGTCTTTATCTCTATGTAATCATGACATGTGGGCCTCCTTTGGTTCTCTTTCGATAACCCCCTGCGAGAAATAGACAATCACCAAAACTCGTGGAATTACGTCGTGTAACCCCTATATCTAACAAGTGAACTCATATTAGTCCTTTCTCTTGCTGCGTTGACGGTATAAAATTGATACTTAACGACCGTCAACGGGCACCTCCGGCCAATCGGGCCTCGCGGATCCCCTGTTCCACCGCCTTTGAGGATGAATAATAATCGTCCGTTTAGGTCGGTTTGATCCGAGGGTGGTGCATCCTAGGGGGCTATATAAGCGGGCCCCCGGCCTGGAGGAGGCATCCCTTAAACCCTAATTCATTATCTCCCGAGCGGGATCGAGTTGTAGAGGCGTCCCTTGAATGGATGACTTCTCTTCTCTAGAGAATTAGAGCTAGACATTCCAATGTAGTAGATTAGATCTAGATGAGAGTTAGGGAGAGCGGAGCTGCGCTCCGGTTACGGAGAAGTCTTCGGAGATTTGGTATGCCTTTGTATCTATTCTTTACAAGACTTATGCTTTAATATATTTATTCTTCTCTATCTACTTTATGCCTTTCATATGTTTGCTTAGTATAATTGTTGCATCTTAGCATGGGATCTTAGCTCGTATTGAGTGCTCTAGTTATTGCGCATAGCTAGAGTAGTAATCGATAGTATAGGCATGGTGTCTAGACTATAGGTTACTCCGAGGTTGCGCCCAATCCACGGATAGTTGTGGTAGCCCCGGAGGTGACACTCGTCGGGCCTTCGTATTCCACCACGTTCGGGTTGGTGTTTCGTAGAGCTTTCGGCGGCCTTCTCCCAACTACTTTTTACCCGAGTCTTCTTCGAGAGTTGGAAAGGACCTGCTGCTCCAAAGTGCTATTGTGTGATCGCTATATCTATCCATCCCCGTTATCATAGAACCAAAGTAATAGAGAAGTATATAGGAACCTTGATCTTTTCGTTGTCCTCTCACTCTAGCTAGCTACTCATTTATCATAGAATTCTCATGTGTGCTTTATTATTTATATTACCTTTTATATATATATATATCATTTACCCCTGCTTTAGTCTAGTTGGTTTACTAAGTTAGTAGATACATGATGGTGAGTTATCCGATTCTTTAACCCATGCTTCCCTGTGGTAAAATATAAATAACGATACCTGGTCTACTCCTGGTAAAATGCTACAATGGTATGTTCTGTGCGCTTGCAGAATCCTTCATATTTTAGTTGCACTTAATTTATACCAACAAGCATTTTTGGCGCCGCTGCCGGGGAAGCAATCGGTGTTAAGTTTTTGATAGTGATCTTGATGTCTGCTAATTTAGTGTATCACTAGCTTTAGTAGGATTACCCCTTGTTCTGTTGAGTTGTGGAATAGACAGGACAAAAGATGTCATTTCGACCTTTCGACAAGTTCCACAAGACAATGAAGAGCCCAGGGTCCCCCAACATTCAACATCCATCAACATTGGAACCCTGCCACCTCACAGAGTGTAGAAAAGGTCGTCGTAACAAGAATTTCAAATCACTTCACAAGTGACGAACATAGACGCTGAACCGCCCATAAATTTCATCATGTGAGTCATGATAAGTATGATCAAGAAAGGTGAGATAGTCTTGCTCATGGACTTTAAAATTGATGAGTAGTTATCTTTTTGAATTCTTGCACCCCACTTGCATGTTTACTTTTAACAATTCATTCATTTTCTCCGTTTAGCTTACTTATGTTTGCTCATCCATTGCATGTTTAGTTTCTTGCATGCATTCACATCACCCGCATCTAAAAAAAAAATAAATAAATAAAAATGTTTTTATATATATATTTCCTCACCATGATCATGCTCTGTCATCTTCATTTGAGTAAATCTCTTTATTGCTTTCATGTCACCTTTGTTGCTATAGTATGTTTTGGTTTGGAAGTACTTCTAAGGGTATTTCCAAAGGCTTTTTAAATTAAGCGTGGTGCTTAGGTTAAATTGTCTTCCTTGACCAAATTAAGACATGGAGTCCAGTTTGGTTATTGAACTAAAAATGTGCTTTAGTGGATATTGGTTATTTTGTTGGACTAACCCCCGAGAAAACTCTCAAATCCAATTTGGGTAAGTCAAGAGATAAACACACTTCGAGAGATGAAGCAAGGCGTACGATGAACTCCAACAACTTCGCACAAAAGACACAACTCATTCATCGTCCAAGGAAGAATTGTAAGTAACAAATATCATTCACATTGTCTTTTGTTGCAACTTACCTTTGCCTTGAACCATGTTAACGTGCCATAAAAAGAGTCTGTTAGAAAACATGATAAATAAAGTCTATGCTAAAGTAACTCGAAATCCATCTCCTTGTTAGCATAGATGAACTTTCAAATAGAAGGTGGATAATAGCCCATAGTTTGAAATTGTTGCAATCCTTCGGGTATGCGTCCACTAACATTTTGCGGAAAGAATTTATGATGTGCTTGTTCGTGGATTGGCATCACCTGTGAAATTGCCACTTCAGTGATAGAAGAAAGGAGAAGACAAGAGTGCCACAAGAAGGATCAACATCTTGAACTCACTCAAAGAAGTGGATCAAGGCGACAAGCTATGAGCAACTTTGAAGACATCATAGCATTGAGCCCAAAACTCGAGCTAAGATGCCAATGAGGAGCAGGGTGCAACACATCTCATTTAGCCAATTAAAGACCTGCTCTCATTGTTCCTGAAGAGTGAAGACACCATCTTGCACGTCGGCAGCAAGGACAAGGATGGCATGATAAGCATACATCCTTGTGTCAACCAATCATCATCAAGGATTGACTACCGACCAAACCCAAGAAGACCGAGAACAACCACATTTGCAAGATGATGTCCCTAAACCATTGGAGATGAAGACCCTTCCTTGATCATCAAGACGGATGGCATATCATTAACTGCAACTCTTCGCCATGCCGCTAGAAGACAAAGACCATCAAGGAAGAACTCGAGTCTACATCTCCAATGAACATCAATGCGTCAACCAAGACTCAATGAAAATCAAGAATGGTTGACGAAGGAAGATCATGCAACTGTCTGTACTCTCATCCTGGATTGGACAGTACAAACAAAAGCAGAATTCAAAGAAGAGATCTTTGCTCAACGGACCTATAATCAAAAATCCCTCTCAGACAAATGAAGGCCTAAGAATAGAGGACAAACAGTGTCTAAGGACATAAGCACAACACACTCTGAGGGATGACTCAACACTCATATTTGGTTTCATGTGGCAAGCGACAATAAGGTCAAGCTTGGGGGAGGAAGGCCGATGACTCTTCAAACAATGATCCAGCAATGCTCTTCCTCTTTTCAAACCCCCGTCGCTCTGGCACGCTGAGCAGAAACAATGAGTGGAGCACAAGGTCCAGGCATAGGAAAAAAAAAGAGAAGAAGGAAAAAGGAGTGCAATTTTAGAAGACAAGATGCTCAAGGAGAGAGGTCAATCAAGCAAGGCAAACTCCAAGAAGAAGTAAAGGACCACTAGAAGCATCTACTCTTCATCACAAGGTCTCAAGGTCTCTACCTTTGGGATCAAATGATGCACTGAAGGAGTGAACATGACAAGAAGTCCTGTTCGAAGGACTTAAATCACTCGAACCCTCGCCAAGGAGGTAACTTGGTATTTATCGGCATTTCCTTTCACGGCATTGCATTTTCCTTTAAGCATATTTATTTTCCCTACATGCATCTTAATTGCATCTTCGCTTTACTATCTCGCACTAGAAAAAGAAAATAAAGATTTCTGCATTTTGCATCCAAAAAAACTACTAAGCCCCATGTGAATAATCATTCACTTGTGGTGGCATAAAAATAATTTTTCAAAGATATCTATTTTCTCTGTTTGCATCCTTTATTATAAAAAGATAAAAATATTTCTTGTGATCCCGTTAGAAGACATTTGAGTTAAGGCGGTTCTAGACACCAAGGCTTAGAGGTTTTTATCACTAATGCTTAATCGGTTCCACAAGCTTTGTTGTCTATTTGAGCTTCACGAGAACATAAAGGATCGAGAAGAGCTAACAGACGAAGGATGTTTAGTCTCCGTCGGAGTCTTTGTCGCAACATTCAAATGCCGTCTCCAACGGCAACTATCTATGACACTCTGGAGGACTAGAACGTCTTCATCGCCCGTCGCAACAACAACGACTATGTCAACATCCGGCTTGGGGAGGGCATCCCCGTGTACCAAGCTAAGTGTTTCCAACTTATCTATCTATGCTTTGTTAGAGTTTGCTTTGTTAAAACAACTAAAAAAGATGCATAACTATAGAAACCCCGAAAGATTTCTTTTCTACTTTTGGAGAGTTCTTGTAGTCGTCTTAAAAGCGATCCCTAGAATAAACTCTACATGGAGTTGATGAATAGTTGCTCTTCTGTAATTCCTTTCAAGTACCTAGTTTTCAACCTTGCACTCTCCCGAGTTTTGGACACAACCGTTTAGATTTGAGATTTGCTCGAACCCGAAACTTGTGGGTAGCAAACACTTGATCTAAGTCTAGGTGGTTGATGGGTATGATATGGGAAAGTTTTGAGTCAGTTGTCCATCTTGTTCCTAGAGATACTAGAGTTAGGAGAATTTATCTCGTGAAAATATTAAATTCATGCATGATGAGTTCCTTTATGATGAGAGTTCAAATTCCTACCACGACCATATATTCATGCTTACTAGATTAGGAAAACCCATCTCGTTTATATAGATCATTTTGTTGGCTTGAGTGTAATCTTTAGGCATTGAGTGTGGTTATACTGTGGACCCATAAGGAATCAGTCATGCAGTTAAAAGTCATTACTATGTGCTCTCCATCCATTGATCTATGCTACTTCTGTCATCAGAAGCATGCACCTATTTTATAAGTACTACATTCATTCTGTGCTACTTCTGGCCCTAGAAGTACCACCCATATATAGATCACATCCATCACATATTATGCTATCTCTACCCTGGAGATATGCACCTATGCTGCTCCTATCCTGGGAGTACGCATTCCCCCACATATTGTGCTGTCTCTACCCTGGAGATACGCACTTATGCTGCTCCTACCCTGGGAGTACGCATCCATCCATCCATCCATCCATCCACATATACATATGCCACTCATTTCATTCCATTCAGAAAAAGGTTTTACTCCTATCCTGGGAGTGAACATCTAGAAATAATCATCGCCATTCCATTTGTCTACATAAAAGCTCCAGTCATTATCATTTCAAGTTATACACTCCCCGTTGCTAAAGTTTCGTTTTCAGAGGATTGGTTGCTCTAAAAAAAAGAGAGAGAAGAAAAAAAAAGAGAAAAAAAGCAACCAAGTCCTCCTCTTCAAAGGTCTTCAAAGTTTCCAAATAAAAGGAGGTATGTTATCCCCAAAGGAGTAAGTGTAGAAGTAGATGTTCACCAAGTGATCACCCCTTATAATCATTTCCTTATTATCATCATCTCATCATCATCATCTTATCATCCATTTCCTCATTCACATGCACATATGACTTTATTATTATTTTAGTTCCTATTGGATCCATGTCTTAAGCGTGCAATATATGCAAGTGAGTTTGAGTGTCTCCCCACCTATGAGCTCCACATAAGCCTATTAGAAAGTAGGGTGAGAGAGAAGGCTCTTTTCACTATGTCTTAGTTCCACAAATACCACATATTCGAGAGAAGAGAGAAGGCATACACTACTCATGCCTTGGAGAGGATCCAAAAATACCACAAATGAGAGACCGAAAGGTTCATACAAGGAACTCGAGTTTTATTTGAAAATCTTGCAAAAACTCGGAATAATAGTTGATCAAAGAGCGAGAAACATAGCGCTTGACTTGACCGTTCTGTCTTTCAACCGCTCAAGACCCAAGTGACGGTTACAAGCCCCATGGTGAAAGGTAATATAAGTAAGTTTTGAGTCGAATAGTTCACTCTAATTCGTAGAGTTCTTGTTTGAACGCATGTGTGCTTTTAAGGCATGAAAGCATAGTAGCGGCTCCCGATCCATACTTGAGTTTATCTTTGCTCGGGGACGAGCAAAAGGTAAGCTTGGGGGAGTTGTTGACGGTCGTTAAGTGTCAATTTTTACCGTCAACTAAACATGAGAAAGGACTAAAATATGTTCACCAACTAGATATAGGGGTTATCTTGTAATTCCACGAGTTTTGGTGAATGTCTGTTTCTGCGGGTGCCAAACCTGAAAATACCCAAGGAAGGCCCACATGTCGGGTTTACATAGAGATAATCGGGAACCGGTGAAAATTCTGTAATCTGAAGGTTCGAGAAGGCTCGGACCAAACGGGAGCCCGAACGGGCTCGGTGAGTCGGCCGACTCCCCCTTGGGCGGCCGACCGGGCACCTCGGCCCGTCGGCGTCGGCCTCGCGGATCCCCGTTCCACCGCCTTTGAGGATGAATAATAATCGTCCGTTTAGGTCGGTTTGATCCGAGGGCCGTGGTGCATCCTAGGGGCTATATAAAGCGGGGCCCCCGGCCCCCGGAGGAGGCATCCCTTAAACCCTAATTCATTATCTCCCGGCGGGATCGAGTTGTAGAGGCGTCCCTTGAATGGATGACTTCTCTTCTCTAGAGAATTAGAGCTAGACATTCCAATGTAGTAGATTAGATCTAGATGAGAGTTAGGGAGAGCGGGCTGCGCTCGGTTACGAGAAGTCTTCGAGATTTGGTATGCCTTTGTATCTATTCTTTACAAGACTTATGCTTTAATATATTTATTCTTCTCTATCTACTTTATGCCTTTCATATGTTTGCTTAGTATAGTTGTTGCATCTTAGCATGGGATCTTAGCTCGTATTGAGTGCTCTAGTTATTGCGCATAGCTAGAGTAGTAATCGATAGTATAGGCATGGTGTCTAGACTATAGGTTACACGAGGTTGCGCCCAATCCCACGGATAGTTGTGGTAGCCCCGGAGGTGACAGCTCTGTCGGGCCTTCGTATTCCACCACGTTCGGGTTGGTGTTTCGTAGAGCTTTCGGCAGCCTTCTCCCAAACTACTTTTTACCCGATCTTCTTCGAGAGTTGGAAAGGACCTGCTTTGCTCCAAAGTGCTATTGTGTGATCGCTATATCTATCCATCCCCGTTATCATAGAACCAAAGTAATAGAGAAGTATATAGGAACCTTGATCTTTTCCGTTGTCCTCTCACTCTAGCTAGCTACTCATTTATCATAGAATTCTCATGTGTGCTTTATTATTTATATTACCTTTTATATATATATATCATTTACCCCTGCTTTAGTCTAGTTGGTTTACTAAGTTAGTAGATACATGATGGTGAGTTATCCGATTCTTTAACCCATGCTTCCCTGTGGTAAAATATAAATAACGATACCTGGTCTACTCCTGGTAAAATGCTACAATGGTATGTTCTGTGCGCTTGCAGAATCCTTCATATTTTAGTTGCACTTAATTTATACCAACAATGGGGCAAACCGGAAGGCACACGGTTAGAAACGAACATGAGGATGCCTACACTAAAACTGCGTGAGGCAATATTGGACTAAAGTCTTACCAATCAAAAATCATGTATAGTAGTTGCATCTATATCTAGCCGATTTGAACACTCTCCTAAATGAATGAGAAAACATGCTTATATATACATGGAAAAGGAAGAAAAAATAAAAGCAGAGTTAGGGTTAGCCATGGAGAGCTTCACCGAGGCTCCGCCACCGACGTTTTGTGCTCCCGCCGGTGAGATCGCCGGTTCCTTCTGCCTCCGGCGGCCCTTGGGGCCTCAGATGTGTGGGGAACCGCATGACCTTGACCGGCGATGTAGATTAGGTCCCTTTTCTAGGGTTAGGGTTTCCGGTGGCGCGAGCTTAGTGGAGGTGGCAGCGCAGCAATGGTGGAATAAGGTCCTCCCGGTCTTCGTCCACCTCATTGTCGCCTACTCCGGTAACGATGGGAGGCCTGTGAGGCGGTGTAGGTGTCTGTGGTGGCTGCTGTTTCGTCATCGTGGCGGAGCAGCGGTGCTCGTGCCGCATTCAAGGTCAAGGCTACGGTGGCGGCTAAGGGCATGGCGGCAAGATGGAATGAGGTGGATCGAACTCGATCTGCCGGCGGCACGGATCGGGATTGAGCGAACTTGGCTTCATTGCGACAGCGGATGCCATCGTCGGCGCCGCTCTCGTCATTCCAACCTGGATTGTGATCCTGACGGATGGGTGCTCAAAGAATTCTTTGCCTCCGTGAGATTGAGCATCTGCTGCAGTCCACCTCAACACTGGTGGTTTCCTCCATCTTCTGGTGATTCAGGTTTGGCGGCGGCGGCTGGTGTCGGCGATCTTTGTCTGCAGCGGATGCGGCCGACTTTCTTTCTCGTAGAATATAGGTTGGACAGCTGTCCTACGTATCCTTATTCGGTGTACTTGTATTTGGACATGTTTATTTCTATTAATTAATATAGGTATACATTATCAAAAAAGAAAAGGAATAAAAATTAAAAGTGTATACCGTCTGTTCATTTGTTCCAATGGAAATTCATGATTTGGTGCATTGAAAAGAATTGGATAATGGCTCGTGGAGGTGTAGGGCAGTTTTCCAATTCCATTGTGAGTGGAGGAAGGTGGGAAGGCTAACGTCGAAGGACAGGGACTTGATGGGGGTAAACATATGAAATTAAATGTTTTAACTAAGTGGGGCTCTCGTGATGACATGGCATTAGATAGTGGGTCTTATCTTTATAGAAGTTTAGGATTTAGAATATAATTTCCTTTCTAGGAGGCACCCGTGTTGAGAGGGTTCATGGGCATGTTGCTATATGGTGGGTGGTTGTCATGTTATCTCAACCCTTGAGGTTGTTTTTTGTTGTGGTTTTATATGTGTTGTTTCTCTACTAATATCGGTCACTACATTTTTTCACTAAAAAGAATGACTAAGGAATCCATCACAAGTTTTGTAATCGATTTTGAGATCAACAACTAGTGCAATTTATAATGTGTGCTCTAATATGTAATCTATCTATGATAGTGACCATGACTCCCAAGCGTCTTGGGTTGGTACTACATGTGAGGAACCAATGAAAATTCAATTGATATCCATGGGTGTTGACGAAGAAATCCGCCAACGCACCGGTAGTGGGCCTTGGACACCCTAGAGGTGCCTTGAAGCGACCTGCAAATGCAACGACGACGTAGCGTTACCGGCAAACCGATCTAGAGATCGATAAGCCGATGTAGAGCCCGTCGACGGAGGGGTAAGCCCTAGAACAACCTCCGGGAAGACCCGTCGGGAGAATGCACGTAGGGGATCTTCGAGGAACCAGCGGATGTGCCTAGGATTGCCAGAGAACTCGCGGAGAGAAGCACCGAACAGCAACTAGAAAATTAGGGCAGGAGTAGACGAAGAAGAAGGAGATAGATTGATCGTCTCGATCGATCGGTGTTGGTTTTTGTGTCGATTGATTGGATGAGTTCAATCAATCATAATCCCCTCAATTATATAGGGGGGTGGTCTTATCCGAGTAGGAAACTCTCCTAAAACTCGTCCATCAAGTTTCCCACGAGTAGAGCTTTCCAAAAGTCCGATTCGTAAACGAATCGGACTTCCCGACAAGCCGCGGACGCGTCCGATGGCCCTGGCGCGCGTCCGCGCCGCGTCCGTCGGCCGTGCACGCAGGATGTTACTGGACCGCGTCCGATGCGTCCGTTGCTCGCGTCCGGGGCTACTGCGCACGCGCGCGTGCCGAGCCCCACGTCCGACGCTCGGTCGCCAGGCGTCCGGTGTTCGGCCCCCCGCGGGAGGTCTCTGGACTGCGTCGGACGCACGTCTGACGCATCCGGCGCCTCCCCCGACAGTGTCCGGCGCCGTTGTTTGCGCCAGGAACACCCGTTTTTCGTCGTTCGTTGATACGTTGACTCTTCATTGCCATTTTTGGGTGTCAACACATGCCCCCCCTGTTTTCAAGTGAATTAGTCAATGAACTTGAAAATACTCTTTTCACCTGCAACCAACTAGCAACGATGCCCATCATATCGGCTAGCCGGTGACTAAGGGCGATGTATTACATCGGCCATTTTCACTCTAAGGGCGATACATGTATCGACCATTATTTGGAAGAGCACTAGGCTTCTTGCCAAACACTTGGGAAGTATTTTTTAAGATACCTCCCGTTGATTGCCTTGTCGAGATGCTCCCTTTTCAATGTCTCTAGCACATAAGAATTTCCGCGTATTACCTTGACCACTCTCAAAGGACTTTCCCAATTAGGAGACCACTTGCCAAATTGATTGCTCTTCGATCCAATAGGGAGTATGGTTTTCCACACTAAATCTCCTACTTGGAAAGATTTGCTTCTCACTTTCTTGTTGTAGGCTCTTGCGACACGCATCTTGTCTTTCTCAATCTCCTTTAGAGCTTCTATTCTCTTGTCGGTCACATCATCTATGTTGTCCATCATGAGATCATGGTACACTTCAGCGGATAAATCATTTTGCTTAGCATATCTAAGTGCACCCAAGTTCACTTCAATGGGCAACATAGCTTCTTGACCGTAGACCAATTCAAACGGAGTTGCCTTTATAGCACCATGCTTTGATGTGCGATACGCCCATAAAGCTTCCGACAAGACTTCATGCCACCTCCTTGGAGTCTCTTCAATCTTCTTCTTGATGAGCTTGATCAAGGTTTTGTTAATAGCTTCAGCTTGGCCATTAGCTTGAGCATAGTATGGAGACGAATTGACCATCTTGATTTTATATGATTTGGCAAAAGCTTTCACCTCTTTAGCCATAAAAGACGTCCCTTGATCCGTATGCAATACTTGAGGGATGCCGAATCTATGAATAATATGCTCTATGATGAACTCTATCACCTCCACATGTGTTATATTCTTCAAAGGAACTGCCTCGCACCACTTTGTGAAATAATCTGTAGCAACCAAGACAAACTTGTGTCCCTTTGAAGATGGGGGATGTATTTGGCCAATAAAATCTAGCCCCCAACCTCTGAACAGCCACGGTTTCATAATAGAGTGGAGCTCCGAAGCGGGCGCCATTTGAATGTTCCCAAACCATTGGCATTCTTCACATCCTTTGTAGTAGCGCATACAATCGACAATCATAATAGGCCAATAAAAACCAGCCCTTCTTAATAACCACTTCATCTTGTGAGCCGATTGATGCGTACCACAAACTCCTTCATGGACTTCTCCCATAGCTACTCTCGCATCATCCGGTCCCAAGCACTTTAGTAACAAACCATCGGCTATCCTCCTATACAATTCATCATGCTGCCATGTGTATTGGAATGCAAGCCGTCGGATGGTTCGATCAACTTTAGTACTAGGATCCTGCAAATATTTAATCAAGGGAGTCCTCAAATCCTCTAAACCGGTACTAAGATTACTAGAATCTGAATTAGACCGATTTGAGACATCATCAGGAGCATATGCTTCGAGGAATTGGTTAATCCGATCATATTGGATGGCCGAACCAATTCATTTTTTCCTACACAAATTAAGTTTATATCCTCATACATCGGCTTTGTTTGTATATGAAAGTTTCGCTTACTAACATCAAAGCTAGATGCTTGTTGAGCCATCTTATTAGCCCGGTGATTCTCATCTATAGGAATATGCCGAATTTTAAATTCAGCAAGCTTGGAAATATAATCTAGACAAGTATTAAGGCAAGCACGTAACGAATCATCCAAGCATTGAACTTTCTCCACTAACTTGCTGCACTACTAGCAATGAATCACCATAAGCTTCAACATGATGTACATCCATGAAATTTAACATGATCAATCCGAATAACAAAGCTTGATATTCGACTTGATTATTAGTACAAAAGAATTCTAATCGGCTAGACATCTCGGTTACAAGGCCATTGGGAGAGATCAAAACAATTCCAATACCTCGACCATTTATGCAAACCGATCCATCAAAATACAATTTCCATGAGGCAATTGTGATGTAATTGACATCATCATCAAGTTTTATGTTATGCTCAACAATAAAATCAGCAAGTACTTGGCCTTTGATTGCTCCCAATGGCTTAAAAACCAAATAATATTCAATTAAAGAGTACGCCCACTTGCCTAACCTCCCACTGAGGATTGGCCGATGCAACATGTGCTTAATGACATCGACCTAGCATGCTACAATACATGTACTTGACAACAAATAATGTCTCATCTTATGGCATGCAAAGTACAGTGATAAGCATAATTTTTCAATGTGGGTGTACCTTGTCTCAGGATCAAGAAGACGACGACCAATATAAGCGATAACATACTCCTTCCCTTCATCTTCTTGAGTCATCACGGTGGCAATCACCTTCCCTTCGACAACAATATATAGTTTGAATGGTACTCCTCTTCTTGGTGCGCGAAGAACCGGTGTTGATGATAGATATTCCTTTATCTTGTCAAATGCTTCTTGTTGCTTTGCCCCCAAGAAAATTCAGATTCCTCCTTCAACTTGAGTATGGGGGTGAAAGGAATAATCTTCCCGGATAGATTAGCAATAAATCTTCTAAGATAATTGACCTTTCCCAATAATTTCTGCACATCTTTCTTGCATGTGGGCGGCTCAACCTTCTTAATTTTCTCGATCCTCTTGGGATCAACCTCTATGCCTTTATCATGAATAATGAAGCCTAAAAACTTTCCTGCCGATACTCCAAAGGCACACTTGAGTGGATTCATCTTCAAACCATAGCGGCGCATCCTCTCCAAAGCAAGACCCAAATCGGCTAAGTGAGATTTATGGGCAGCCGATTTAATCACAATATCATCAATATAAACCTCCATAATCACCCTAATTAGATCATGGAAAATCAAATTCATTGCTCTTTGGTAAGTTGCACCTGCATTCTTCAATCCAAAGGTCATAACAATCCACTCAAATAAGCCAACAAAACCAGGACAAATGAAAGTTGTCTTTGATGTGTCTTCCTCTGCCATAAAAATCTGATTATAACCTACGTTACCATCAAGAAAGCTAATCATCTTATGCCCCGAAGCATCATTGATCAACATATCGGCTATAGGCATAGGATACTCATCTTTGGGAGTGGCTCTATTTAAATCTCTAAAATCAATGCACACTCTAATCTTGCCGCTGTCCTTCTTCTCAACCAGCACAATGTTAGAGACCCACTCCACATATTGTCATGGACAAATGAATTCCGCTTGCAACAACCTTTCGATCTCCTCTTTTATTCGGTCATGGATGGCCGAATTGAAGCGCCTTGAATGTTGCTTGACGGGCTTGAAGTTTTTCTTGAGAATAAGCCGGTGCTCAACAAGATCTCGGCTCAATCCTGGCATCTCGGTGTAGTTCCATGCAAAACAATCAACATACTCCTTGAGAAGCGCGATTAATTCAATTTTGAAATCGGCTTCCAAGTTTTGATTAATAAACGTCGGTCGTGGCGTAGTACCATCCTGAAAGCTCCGGTTTGGTTTTGGTAATTAATGACACTCAACGTTGCTAATGCTTTGCTCTAAGTGTGGTTAGACACATAGCAACGTGACGATGGATGATGGAGCATGGTGATCACGGTGACGAACATGGTGGACATGTGAGGTGATCAAGCTCCGACGGAGGCCCATGGAGATCAAGGTGAAGGTATACTTGATAGGGCTTTCCGGTTTGGTGGTCAAGACACTTAGCGTGTGTGACCACATTTAGGATCGATAACCGACTATCAAGAGGGGTTTCCTCGGTTTCATTCGCGGTCCTAAGTGCCTCTAGTTGCGACTTTGCATGATGCATGAGAGACTAACTAGAGGGCTAACTCTTGCCGACGTGGTCGTGCTTGTACTACTAACTCTGGTGCTTGAGACGAGGTCTACACTTGGTGGAGTTGGCACTCAAGGCAAGAGATTGGACTTAGAGCGAAGACGGCGCAAGTTTCTACGAAGAAATCTGCATCAGAGGGCGTCGGACGCCGGCCGGACGTGGGTCAGACGCGTCCGGCGCATGTTGAGCTGGCTGGGCTGCTGGCTCAGGTGCTGGTGAGTGCCGGACGCACGGCCAGGTGGGCCGGACGCGTCCGTTGCATGTTGGCTGGTTCGGGCGTGCTGGCCGGGCGCTGTGAGCGCCGGACGCGGCAGCGGTCGCCAGACGCTGACCAGAAGCTTCTGGGTTTCTGGCTCGCGCACGTCAGGACGCTGGACGCGTTCGGCGTGACGCGTCGGACGCAGGCGGTAGACGCGCTAGGTCAGCAAGGTTTGAAGGCTCTGCTTCCAATGGTCGGTTGGCCGCGACGCGCTGAAGAGCGGCGGACGCGTCCGGCGGGCAGCGGCGGACGCGTCTGGCGCGTGTTGGAGCACCAGCCCGAGGGCAACGGCTCTATTTCGACCTTGGGTCTATAAATAGAGGGTTGGCCAGTCTTGGGGAGGTCTCTTCGCCATTTCTTCATACCTGAGCATACTTTGAGCAAGAGAGACACTCTCCCACTCATCTCTTTGATTCCTTTGCTAATCTTGAGAGAGATTTGAGTGAGAACAAGTGATTTTTGCATTGAGAGTTGCATCTAGAGGCACTTGTTCATCGAGTGAGCTGTGGATTCTTGTTACTCTTCGGTGATTCCCGTCACTGTAGACGGTTTGGAGCAGCGGGTGGTGGTTGAGCTTGACTGTCATACCCATTTTTGAAGGAACAAAATAGGATATATTAAACCTTATGTGCGCCCCAGATCGGTGACTCACATAGGTGACAAATTGTGGGAATGTATCATCACAATGCTTATTACATAATCAAATAGTATCGAATACAAATTTTAACTTATTACAGCGGAAACTATGAACTCTCTCAAACGTGGAAGCTCCAAGCACCGGTACGTCGACTGGTTGACCACAAGTCTAGTACTCCTGGCGGTAATCCTTAGTGTAGTCTTGATCTGGTGTGGGTGGGAAAAGCAAGGGTGAGTACAAACGTACTCAACAAGTATAGCAAGTAGTTTGATTCCATTAACTTATGAACAATGTAACATAAATAATATAAAGCATAAAACGGTAAACGATGAACAAGTTAACAATAAGTCATTATCTTAATGTAAGGATTCAAAGCCACTCGTGTCCTTGAGCAAGGCTAGTATACCAGTTTATTAAACTCTGCGCAGAGGTGTACACTTTCCCTGTGAGTCGTGATTTACCCTTTCGCCCGGGGTGATCAGCCCCTTAGCTCTCTACCAAGGAAAGCCGACAGGGATCACTATGAAGCCTTTCGAAGCATTCGTCTAACTAGTTAGGGCCGCTAGAGTGTTTATGCCTGCGAATGTAGGACTCCCCTTCTCGATGGCACAATGACACGCAGCCTATACACATAAAGACAGGGGCTCGCACTACACCCAACCCGGACACACCCTTGCGCCCTTTCAGGGAACCTCTAACAAGCTAGAAAAATTACTCATACTGAGCTAAAGCCAGAGCCATATAGCCCTCACGGTACTCTTGTAAATCCCGGAGGTTCGCTTACGGATAAATTCTCAAGTTGCTAAAATGTCATTTTTATCGTTCTTTGCATAAACATTAGTTAAGCTACATGGATCATAGTCATAGAAGGAAACTCAAACTATACTTGCCTTGATTATCAAAGTTTCCCTGCTGGTCCTGCTGATCCTCAAAATATTGCTCCTGATCAACGTGATATAGCTCACCGTCTATACGCGATAAAACATCCACGTACAATCATCCAAGGGCAATCATGCACGAAGAAAACAAGATATAATTAGAGCAGTACACCAACAGAGAGAAAACATGTTTAAAATATTCTACACGTTGCTACGAGCACATAGACGTGAAGATCACTGAAATCGGGCTTAAAACGTAGAAGTTATGGATTTATTAAGATTTCCTATTGTAAATAAATTAATTAATTATAAGCTCAGAATTAAAATGTGGTAAACAGTACTAACAGTGATATTATCGTGAAGTTTACGAGATTACGAATTCAACGCAATTTGAACGGTTCAAAACGGAGTTAAAATGAGCATTTTATAAGCGTTTGAAAACAGTGGCAGTTTTGTAATTATTCCAGACTGTAATGGCATTTAAATAAATTGAAAACTCCGGCCTATGCCTACCCAAACAGCCAGGGACTAAAATGTAAATACTTGAACGTTCAGGGTCTCCTTAACATATCAACCCGCGAAGGGGTATCTTCTTTTCTGGATCGTCCGATCCAGATCGGACGGCTCAGATTAGAAAAGGGGAAGGGGAGAGGCGGACGCCGGCCAGAACAGTGAATCCGGCGGCGGTGCCATGGCCGGAAGTTCGCCGGCGCGCGTGGCGATTGGCCTACGGGACACCGCGGCGCAAGGCAAGGACATGGGAGCGCGCGGCGCGGCGGGGCGAATCCGATGGGGTGCATCGCGGCGACCGCGGCTAGTCAGTGGCGGCGGCGCTCGTGGCGGGGCGGCTCGGCTGCGGCGGCGCAATGGCGGTGAGCGAGCGCGATGCGCAGAGAGGGGGAGGAAAAGGAGGGGGATATACCGGAGGGTTCCTCTGGTTCTTGCGACTCCCGTGGCGTCGGCCTCGTCGGTGGAAAAGCGGCGAGGACGGAGGGCGACGGTGAGGGGCGGACAGCGGCGCTCCGACGGCGTTGCGGCGTTTTGGGCACTGGGGCTTGGGCAAGGCGAGAAAGGAGGAGCGGTACGCGAGGCGGCGGCGTGCCTGTGCTAAGAAGAGAAGAGGGGGGTTCCGGGGAGACCGGGTCGCGAGCTCGATTCAACTCGCCGATAATGGCGGCCGCGGACTTGACTGCGCGGGCGAGGGAGCGGACCGGGCGCGAGGCGAGGTGGAGCGGGGGTCGCGGGCACGCGGACGGTCCGGGTCCTCGGCTTGGTCTTCGCGGAGCTCCTGGGGACGCGGGCGCTCGGTCCCGGGCTCGGCTTCGTGTCGCCGGCCACGTCGGATCGAGGCAGAGGAAAGGGGAGCCGGAGGTAGGGGATGATCCCGACAGGTGGTCTCCACCTGGCAGCGGGTGAAAGAGAGGAGGCTGGAGGCGCTGGCGGCCTGCTGCTGTCGCTGGGCCGGCTGCTTGGGCCGAGGCCCAGTTTGGCTTGCGGGCGGGAGACCAGGCTGGCTGGGCCCAAAGGGAGAGGGAAAGAGAGGGGCTGTGCAGGCCGGGCCTAAAGGCCGAGAGAGAGAGAGAGAGGTTAAGGAAAATTCCTTTTCTATTTTCTTAAGCCAACTTTTCTAAGACATTTTCAAATACTTTTGAATCCTTTTTCAAGTTTGAGTCAATATAGACAATACAAAAATAAAATTCAGCAGCATGAATGCACCAACAATGTTTTTAGCCCTATGATGACTTTTAGTTTCATAAAAAATATTATTTTACCTATGTTAAATATTCACAAGAAAGGCATAATTAAATTAATTTGTCTATTTTAAAATTATGCAAAAATTTAGGGTGTTACATTGACTTGGTGATTGTTCAAGGCCACACCGGGTTCTTGTGAGGGGTTTTTGATCCTTCCCCGTGGGAGTTCGCGAAAGGATACTCTAGTGGATTGCTCGTGGCTTGTGGATCCTTGTCTTGTGTGGAGATTGCGGCTCCCCATTGGGGTCTTTGGCACCGAGCCAATTGAGCGGGCAACTCACCAAGCAAGTGTATCGCCACAACGAGGACTAGCTTGCCGGGAAGCAAGTGAACCTCGGTAAAAAATCTTTGTGTTGATTTGTGATTGCCGAGGCTTCGACCTCCTTGTACTTGTGCTTGAGCTCTCTAGGTGATTGGCTACTACACCGGTGATTGGCCATCTCCTACTCTTCGCGGCGGTGTAAACTTCCATCACCTCCTTACTTTCCGCAAAGTAGAATTGCTTGTTGTGATCGGTGGGAACCACTCTTTGAGTAGTTTAAATCCGTGGGTAGAACTACTTGTTGTGGTCGGTCGGGAACCACTCATTGTGTAGAGTAAATCCCGTGGGTCGAATTGCTTGGTTGGTTTCGGTGAACCGACATTGTGTAGCTTTATCACCGTTGTTGAGTGTGCAATTGATTTGAGTAGTCTTGCTTGGTTAGGGAGGCTTGCATAGAGTAGTCGAAGCATTAGCTTTGCACATTTGCCGCCTTGCTATCTAATTGGGTTGTCTAGTACTCTTGCTAGAAATTTTATTAGGCTATTCACCCCCCTCTAGCCATTGTGACCTTTCACGTAGTATCGGAGCCGGGCACCGTTTGTTTGAGTTGGATTAACATCCTACGGTGAAGCAATGGCATTGGTTATGCATATCAACAACACCAAGAAGGCACCATCATTTCGAGGTGATGACTATGCCAAGTGGAAGCTCAAGATGAAGAGTCATCTCAAGTCAATCAACCTTGAGGTGTGGAAAGTGGTGGAGACAAAGTTTGAGCTTATTGAGGGTGCGGTGCCAACACCGGCCGAAGAGAAGAAGCAACAAGCAAATGACATTGCCGTGAGTGCTTTCCATGAGGCACTTGATGATAATGCCTTTGAGCTCATCAAGAATCTTGAGGTAGCTCATGACATTTGGAAGAAGCTAGAAGAAACTTATGAGGGCACCGAAAGTGTCAAGACCGCAAGAGCCTACATGTTGCAAGAGAAGTTTGCAAGCTTCTCAATGAAGGAGGATGAGAGTGTGCGGAGATGTTCCATAGGCTCCAAGTCATTGTCAATGAGCTCAAGGGACTTGGGGAAGAAATCAAGGACTCTCAATTCTCCACCAAGTTCATGAGGTGTCTTCCCAAGAGATTTGACATGTTGAAGACCGTCATGGTGAAAACAACTATGAAGGAGAAGCCAACACCCAACCAAGTCCTTTAAGAGATCATGGCCGATGATGAGTTTAGAGAAGATCATGAGAAGGAAGAGTTGGTGAATAAGAAGAAGAAGGAGAATGAGAAGAAGGATGATGACAAGAAGAGTGTGCCATTCAAGGCCACATCATCCAAGAGCAAGGGCAAGAAGAAGAAGGAAGAGTCCTCAAGTGAAGATGAGCCATGCTCTAGCTCAAGTGAACAAGAAGAAGAAATGAATGAGCAAATGGCACTTCTTGTGAAGAAGATGGGGAATCTCATGAAGAAGGGGTACCGGTCCAAGGGCAAGAGAAGCTCAGCCAAGTCTAGTGACCGTCCCATGAAGTGCTTCCGGTGCAATGGCAAGGATCATCTCATTGCCAAGTGTCCCTATGCAAGTGATGATGAAGATGCCATGAGAAAGGAGAGGAAGAAGCAAGAGAAGAAGAATGAGGAGAAGAACTCCTCTCATAAGAAGAAGGGTGAATCTCATGTGGCAACTTGGGAGAGTGATTCATCTTTCTCAAGTGATGATGATGATGATTCCAAGAAGAAGAAGAAGAAGGGGCACGCAAGCATTGCCATTCAAGAGAAGCTTTCTCTATTTGGTGCTCCATCATCTTGCTTCATGGCCAAGGCCACTAAGGTAAAATCTCCACCCGATAGTGATGATGAGAGTGATGATGATGATGAGACCACAAAAGAAGAACTCTTTGTCATGCTTGAGGATTGCAAGGGTGCTTTCAATGACTCTAGAAAGGAATGTAGGGGCTTGCGCAAGGACAAACAAAACCTTGAGCAAGAACTTATGGAGTTGAGGGCTTCTTATGAGAGTCTAAAGGTAGACCATGAGAAGTTAGAGATTGCTCACTCCAAGCTTGAAAAAGATCATTCTTCTCTAGTTGAGAAGCAAGAGAAAGTGCAATCACAAGTGGTGATTATAGAAAAGAAAAGTGTGTCTACATCATGTGATTCACTTGATGATTCAATTGTTGTTGCATCACTTGGCCCTTCATGCTCTTATGCCTCTACTTCATCTAGTAGTGTTGGTCATGCATGTGATTCTACACTAGTAGTTGAGAATGAGTCTCTTAAGAAGGAAGTCAAGGAGCTCAATCACACCTTGGCTAAGGCTTATGGTGGTGAGGACCGCTTGCTTTTGTGCTTGGGTAGCCAAAGAGCTTCTCTCTACAAAGAGGGATTGGGCTATACCCCCAAGAAAGGCAAGGCCGCTTTTGCTCCTCACAAGACTTGTTTTGTGAAGAACAATGGTAGCTATTGCAAGAGTTGCAAGCAAGTGGGTCATTTAGAGCATGCATGCAAGAACAAGAACACTAGTGCTTCCTCTTACAAGTTAAATGCTTCCTACATGCTTGTTAAGAGTGAGTGTGGTGTGAGTGCTAGATTCATTGGTACACCATGGATGAGCTCAAAGAAGAAAGCTATTTGGGTGCCAAAGACTCTAGTGACTAACCTTCAAGGACCCAAGCAAAAGTGGGTACCTAAAGCTTGATGTCTTCTTGTAGGTCAATTACAAAGCCGGAGGGAGGCATTGTGTGCTTGAGAGTGGTGCATCAAATCATATGACCGGTGAGGATAGTATGTTCAAATCACTTGACAAGAATGACAATGGTGGATTCAACTCCATCACATTTGGTGACAATAGCAAGGGTGATGTCATGGGGCTTGGAAAGGTTGCAATTTCAAATGAGAAGGATCTCTCCAATGTGTTGCTAGTTGATACTTTGAACTTCAATCTTTTGTCGGTGGCACAATTGTGTGATCTTGGCTACAAATGCATATTTGATGACAAGCAAGTTGAGGTGGTGAGCAAGGATCAAGCAAATATCATCTTCAAGAGGTTTAGGCATGGAAGCTTGTACTTGGTAGATTTCAATGCTAGTGAAGCTCAACTTTCATCATGTTTGATTGGCAAGTCAAGCAAGGGGTGGCTATGGCATAGGCGCCTTGGACATGTTGGCATGAAGCAATTGAACAAGTTGGTGAACCATGATCTAGTGAGAGGCTTGAATGGTGTCACATTTGAGAAGGATAGACCTTGTAGTGCATGTCAAGCCGGCAAGCAACATGGGAACTCACATCCCAAGAAGAAAGAGATATCAACTTCAAGAGCATTTGAGTTGTTGCATATGGATTTGTTTGGCCCAACCCACTACACATCAATTGGGGGCAACAAGTATGGATTTGTGATTGTAGATGACTACACAAGATACACTTGGGTGTTCTTTCTCTATGACAAGAGTGAAGTCTATGATCTATTCAAGTCATTTGTCAAGAGGGTGCAAAATGAGTTTGACACTACCATCAAGAAGATTAGAAGTGACAATGGGAGTGAATTCAAGAACACAAGAGTTGAAGAGTTGTGTGATGAGCTTGGAATTGTGCATCAATTCTCACCAACCTACACTCCCCAATCCAATGGTGTAGTTGAGAGGAAGAATAGGACCTTGATTGAGATGGCAAGAATTATGCTACTTGAGTACAATGTGAGTGAGAAGTTTTGGAGTGATGCTATCAACACGGCTTGCTACTATAGCAACCACCTCTATTGCCATGGGAAGTTAGAAAAGACTCCATATGAAATCTTGAATGGGAGGAAGCCCAACATTGCTTACTTCCAGGTATTTGGTTGCAAGTGCTACATTCTCAAGAAGGGGGAAAGACTTAGAAAGTTTGACAAGAGATGTGATGAGGGATTTCTTCTTGGCTACTCTACTTCTAGCAAGGCTTATAGAGTTTGAAACTTGGCTAGTGGGCTAGTTGAAGAGGTTCATGATGTTGAATTTGATGAAACCCAAGGCTCTCAAGTTGGAGATCAAAATCAAGATGATGTGGGTGGAGATCAATTGAGCAATGCAATGAGACACATGGACATTGGTGACATTAGGCCGAGGCAAGTGGATCATGGTGATGAAGTGCAAGTGCCAACTCAAGTTGTGATTGATGATTCCAATGAGGCAAGCACAAGTGGTACTCAACATCAAGATCAAGATCAAGGTCAAGCAAGCAATGAAAATGAGCTAGTTCTTCAACCTTCAAACATTGCAAGAGATCATCCTCTAGACCATATCATTGGTGACTTTCAAAGAGGTGTGCAAACAAGATCAAGATTGGCTAGCATATGTGCGCACTACTCCTTTGTATCATTCATTGAGCCAACTAAGATTGATGAGGCATTGAAGGATCCGGATTGGATAAATGCCATGCATGAGGAATTGAACAACTTCACAAGGAATGAAGTTTGGGAGCTTGTTGAGAGGCCAAAGAAGCACAATGAGATTGGAACCAAGTGGGTCTTCAAGAATAAGCAAGATCAAGATGGATTGGTTGTGAGGAACAAAGCAAGACTAGTGACTCAAGGTTACACACAAGTTGAGGGTCTTGACTTTGGAGAAACATATGCACCGGTGGAAAGATTGGAGGCAATTAGAATCCTATTAGCCTATGCTTGTGCTCACAACATCAAGCTCTATCAAATGGATGTGAAGAGTGCATTTCTCAATGGGTTCATCAATGAGGAAGTGTATGTTGCACAACCTCCCGTTTTGAGGATGACAAGAAGCCCAACCATGTCTACAAGCTCAAGAAGGCATTGTATGGTTTGAAGCAAGCTCCAAGGGCATGGTATGAAAGATTGAGAGATTTTCTCATCTCCAAAGGCTTCAAGATGGGCAAGGTGGACACCACTCTCTTCACCAAGAAGATAGAAGATGACTTGTTTGTGTTGCAAATCTATGTGGATGATATCATCTTTGGGTCAACCAACCAATTCTTTTGTGAGGAGTTTGCAAAGATGATGGCTAGTGAGTTTGAAATGTCAATGCTTGGAGAGTTGAGCTACTTCCTTGGTCTTCAAATCAAGCAAATGAAGAATGGCACCTTTGTGAGTCAAGGCAAGTACATCAAGGACATGATCAAAAAGTTTGGGTTGTAAGATGCTAAGGCCATTAGCACACCAATGGGAACCAATGGCGGCTTAAATATTGATGATAGTGGCAAGATGATTGAGCAAAAGCTATATAGATCAATGATTGGAAGCTTGCTATATGTGACCGCTTTAAGGCCGGATGTCATGTTTAGTGTGTGCATGTGTGCAAGATTTCAAGCTTCCCCAAGAGAGAGTCACTTGACGGCAACCAAGAGGGTGTTGAGATACTTGAAGGGTACTCAAGATGTTGGTCTATGGTATCCCAAGGGGTCAAGCTTTGAGTTGGTTGGATACTCCCGACTCCGACTATGCCGGTTGCAAGATTGATAGGAAGAGCACTAGTGAAACATGCCAAGTGCTAGGAAGATCTCTAGTGTCATGGTCTTCAAAGAAGCAAAATAGTGTGGCACTTTCCACCGCCGAAGTCGAATATATTAGTGCGGGGAATTGTTGTGCACAATTGCTATGGATGAAAGCCACCTTGAAGGACTATGGGATCGAGTTCAAGCATGTGCCTTTGTTTTGTGACAATGAAAGTGCAATCAAGATGACAAACAATCCGGTTCAACATTCAAGAACCAAGCACATTGATGTGAGGCACCACTTCATTAGAGATCATCAACAAAAGGGAGATGTGAGCATTGAAAGCATTGGCACCGAAGATCAACTAGCCGACATATTCACCAAGCCTCTTGATGAGAAAAGATTTTGCAAGTTGAGGAATGAGTTGAACATACTTAGCTTCTCCAACATGGATTGATGCACCCCATATATGACATGCCTCTCCTCCAACATAGCAAGGTAAAGTTGGTTGTTGCATCTCATGCATCCTTTGCTAGTTGTGTAGACATGTATACATGTGCATCTTGCTAGGCTCATTCATTGCAAATCAAATGAATTTGAAGGATATATGGCACCACTATTGTTTCTATGCTTGATGTGATCTAGTGGTGGCATATGACTTGTTTGTGAGCTTGTGAACCTAGTGTTGAATCTTTAGCACTTGCTCATGATGTGTATCTCAACATGGTCAAGATAACCCTTATTCTTATGAGGTGTGAAGAAGCTTGCATTTGGTTCAAACCGAGATACATTTTCTAGGCATGTGATTGAGATTTGGCCATAGTTGATTGACTTGTTTCTCTCATCTTATGCACCCTTGTTGGTGATTGTTGACAAAGGGGGAGAAATAAGTCACAAAGAGCAATGGAAGGGGATCAATTTTTATGATATGACCCAACCATGAGCACACAAATAGGGGGAGCAAGCTCATAGACTATTTGTTGCATTTGTATGTGCATACATAATGATATGGAGCATTGCAAGCTAAATTCAATATTCATGCTTGTTTGGTGTATTGCTAGTATAGAACTTGATTGATGAAATGAAGTACTAGCATGCATAGGTGGTCTCTAGACATAGAGTTTCTCTTGTTCAAGTACCTTGCTTATAATATGATCTCATGAGGTATCTTGAGTTTTGATGATGTCTAGATTCCCTCGGTGCTAAGGAAGGTTTATTATCGCACTCCGATTGGTATCACGCTTCAAAGGTCAATTCTATAAACCTTAGTACCATTTTGGTTGTGGTAACTCTCACACAAGTTTCATCTATACATGTATGCTGGAAAATCGACCAAACATTTGATGCACACATGTAGGGGGCTACCACTACCAAAACCGGAATTGAAATGCTTGTGCAATCCAAGATTCATGATCAAAATGTCTTGGGCAAGCAATTCAATTTCATATTGAATTCAATTTCCATATCTTTGTGAGTTTGTCGAAGGGTTGTCATCAATTACCAAAAAGGGGAGATTCAAAGCTCCGGTTTGGTTTTGGTAATTAATGACACTCAACGTTGCTAATGCTTTGCTCTAAGTGTGGTTAGACACATAGCAACGTGACGATGGATGATGGAGCATGGTGATCATGGTGACGAACATGGTGGACACGTGAGGTGATCAAGCTCCGACGGAGGCCCATGGAGATCAAGGCGAAGGTATACTTGATAGGGCTTTCCGGTTTAGTGGTCAAGACACTTAGCGAGTGTGACCACATTTAGGATCGATAACCGACTATCAAGAGGGGTTTCCTCAGTTTCATTCGCGGTCCTAAGTGCCTCTAGTTGCGACTTTGCATGATGCACGAGAGACTAACTAGAGGGCTAACTCTTGCCGACGTGGTCGTGCTTGTACTACTAACTCCGGTGCTTGAGACGAGGTCTACACTTGGTGGAGTTGGTACTCAAGGCAAGAGATTGGACTTGGAGCGAAGACGGCGCAAGTTTCTACGAAGAAATCTGCATCGAGGGCGTCGGGCGCGGCGGACGTGGTCGGACGCGTCCGCGCATGTTAGCTTGGGCCGGGCTTGCTCGAGTGCTTTGGTGGCGCGGACGCGCGGCCGTGTGGGCGACAGCGTCCGGCGTGTGTTGGCTGGCTCGGGCGTGCTGGCCGGGCGCTGTGAGCGCCGGACGTGGCCGTGGCGCGTCCGGCGGTCGCCAGACGCCGACCAGAAACTTCTGGGTTTCTAGCTCTCGCGCGTCGGGACGCTGGACGCGTCCGGCGTGACGCGTCGGACGCAGGCGGCGGACGCGCCAGGTCAGCAAGGTTTGAAGGCTCTGCTTCCAACGGTCGGCTGGCCGCGACGCGCTGAAGAGCGCCGGACGGCAGCGGCGGACGCGTCCGGCACGTGTTGGAGCACCAGCCCGAGGGCAACGGCTCTATTTCGACCTTGGGTCTATAAATAGAGGGTTGGCCGGTCTTGGGGAGGTCTCTTCGCCATTTCTTCATACCTGAGCATACTTTGAGTAAGAGAGACACTCCCCCACTCATCTCTTTGATTCCTTTGCTAATCTTGAGAGAGATTTGAGTGAGAACAAGTGATTTTTGCATTGAGAGTTGCATCTAGAGGCACTTGTTCATCGAGTGAGCTGCGGATTCTTGTTACTCTTCGGTGATTCCCGTCACCGTAGACGGTTTGGAGCAGCGGGTGGTGGTGATTGAGCTCGACTTGGTGATTGTTCAAGGCCACACTGGGTTCTTGTGAGGGGTTTTTGATCCTTCCCCGCGGGAGTTCGCGAAAGGATACTCTAGTGGATTGCTCATGGCTTGTGGATCCTTGTCTTGTGTGGAGATTGCGGCTCCCCATTGGGGTCTTTGGCACCGAGCCAATTGAGCGGGCAACTCACCAAGCAAGTGTATCGCCACAACGAGGACTAGCTTGCCGGGAAGCAAGTGAACCTCGGTAAAAAAATCTTTGTGTTGATTTGTGATTGCCGAGGCTTCGACCTCCTTGTACTTGTGCTTGAGCTCTCTAGGTGATTGGCTACTACACCGGTGATCGGCCATCTTCTACTCTTCGCGGCGGTATAAACTTCCATCACCTCCTTACTTTCCGCAAAGTAGAATTGCTTGTTGTGGTCGGTCGGGAACCACTCTTTGAGTAGTTTAAATCCCGTGGGTAGAACTACTTGTTGTGGTCGGTCGGGAACCACTCATTGTGTAGAGTAAGTCCCGTGGGTAGAATTGCTTGGTTGGTTTCGGTGAACCGACATTGTGTAGCTTGATCACCGTTGTTGAGTGTGCAATTGATTTGAGTAGTCTTGCTTGGTTAGGGAGGCTTGCATAGAGTAGTCGAAGCATTAGCTTTGCACATTTGCCGCCTTGCTATCTAATTGGGTTGTCTAGTACTCTTGCTAGAAATTTTATTAGGCTATTCACCCCCCTCTAGCCATTGTGACCTTTCACATCCCCAATGTCAACTTTTTCCAAAGGGTCAGCCGATGTAAAACCTTGACCCAACTTATTGAGCTCATCAAAGTCATCAATTGCCTCACAAGTATCGGTCTTTTCAGCCCGATATTGCTCTAACCGATGCTTTAACCATTCGCGATTATCCATTAAATGATTGTGTTGAGCCGATTGTCAATCGGCTTGAGAGATATGGGAACAAAACAGCCCCTAGAATAATCAACATAATCATAGGTAGAGAGATCTCTACCTGAAAGACATCCCAAGGCGCCATGCCCCCCGGGCTCGGACGAATCGGCAATTGCGACTTCAGCCGATGAATCCGCATGGACAATCTCCACAGCATCGCCGACCCACTGGATAAGAAACTGGTGTAGACTGGAAGGAACACACTCATTAGCATGTATCCAATCATGCCCAAGAATCATGTTGTAGCTCCCCTTGATGTCAGCGACGAAGAAAGCGGTGGCCAAGGTATTGCTCCCGATGGTCAACTCAACATTAGCAATTCCCTTGGCTGGAATTGGAGCATCTCCACCTACTCCGGTGATGGTCATGTTGGTCCGGATTAGCTTCTCTTCCTTGATCCCAAGCTTGTGGAACAGCGTGTATTGCATAACATTAACGATCGCACCACTGTCCACTAGCATGCTGTGCACCAGAGTCCCATTGATGTGACCCCTCAAATTGAGAGGCCGAAGATGATCCACCTTGAATCCCGGCTTCTTGAAAACAGCGTCCTCCACTACAAACACTAGCTCCGCTACTGGTGGTTCCTCCTCATCATGATGGATCACGTAGTAATCCGAAGAGAGATACACCACGTTGATCCATTCCGGTGATGGCTCATAATCCACCATCGCATCATCTTGTTCTATCGGAGCTGTCATACCTAGCACATTGGCAACCATAGCAACAAACTCTTTGGGATTCTCCTCAATATCTTCAGAAATTGCCGGAATCGGTTCCGTCACCTTGGGAGGAGTTGCAACCGATTCAACAACTTCTAGAACACTTATTTCAGCATCTACCGGCTTAGCCGATTCTTCAATCGGCTTGGTCGATTCATGCTCCATCACCTCTTGAGCCACCTCCACCGGCTTAACCGACTCTACGGTCGGCATAGCCGGCGCCGGCTCCGCAGCGACACCGTTATCCTTCTTCGACACATTCCCTTGAGGATTCTCAACAGCTTGCTTCTTCAACTTCTTGGCCCGGGCGCGCTGCAACTTCCGCTTTTGAGTCTTATCCAAGTTTGGTGGACACCACTTGGGTTGTGTGTACTTTGGATCCCTTGGCGGCTTCTCTTTTCTAGTAGCTTCCTTCATAGTTTCATCCTGCGCACTTGCTGGAATTTTAGTATCAACCACAATCGGTTCATTGTCGGCAACCACTGGAGCCGACATTGACCCGATGGCGATTTGTGGTGTGGGAGCTTGCTTTGGGGCAACCTCCTTGGGCGCCTCCACCACCTTCGGGGCTTCAACCATCTTGGACACATAAGCCAATTGCATTGGCGTCTTTCCATTCCCCTGCAAAGATTGAGCATTGGGTGGAAGCTCTTGTCTCCTCCCGTTATAGCCCAATTGATGAGCCAATCGGCTAAAGACGGATGGATTCACTTGATATCCAGCAGCACCTTCAAACCTTTGATGCGTTGATGTAGCATTTGGGTACGGCACCCACACACCTTGGGCGCCCCATTGCGGCAAAGGAAAAACGGCTGGAGCTGGAGTAACCGGCGGTCCCCAACGAGATGGCCGCGAACGAGCAACCTGCGAATATGAACCAGCTGAAATAGTCATAGCCTTTTGTCTCTTATCATCATCCTCACGTTTGCGAGGCGTAGACTCTCTTTTTTTATCGGTTGATTTCTCGGAATCGACCTTTTCTTGCTTGTACTTTGCCATAAGCCGATCAAAAGTACAAAGTGGCTTCACCACAAATTTCTTGGGCTTTTGCTCTTTCTTCTTCCAAACTCCAACCTCCGGCTTGTGTGGAATGAAGGTGCGGGTCACATGAATGCCAGAAGTAACAGAACTTTGAGGAGATTGTGAGCCGGTTTGACCGATTGCATCAATCAGTTTGGCCGACTTGGAAGTGCCAGGAGCACCATCGGCAGGGGCGGCCTTGGGGACCTCCACCTTGCTAGATGAGTCGGCTTGACCGACTGGAGGGGTTGGCCGGGCCGGCCGTTGTCGCGCTGCCTGAGTTTCATACCACCTTTGCCTTCTCAAAGCCTCCGCTGATCCAGCGGTGATTGTGAGCTTGTTTTTGCCATCTTGATTCTTCTCCATCACCACTTGTCACCCTGAATTCTTGTGGACATTCGGTGCAGGACGTGGTTCGCTGATGATGACATTCTTGCCTTTAGCTCCACCGGCTTGTTCGGGACGAATCAAAATAGCCGGAGTCCCCGCCTCAATAGTATTGGTGTTGTTGTTTGGGAAGGGATTCCGCTTGATCTCCATCTCTGCAAGACTTAATCATCCCTCATTAAGGGCCAATTGTATCTGTTGACGGAAATAATTGTAATCATTAGTGGCATGAGAATAAGAATTATGATATTTGCAATAAGCTCTCTTCTTAATCTCATCTGGAGAAGGCATGGTATAATTAATTCTAATGTGTCCGATTTTCAGCAACTCATCAAAAATGCGGGCACATTTAGAAACATCAAAAGTATATGTAACTTCCTCACCCCGATTCTTTTGAATAGGTCTGAGAGAAGGATAAGTCACATGCTTGTTCTCTGTTGGCCACCTAATTTCAGCGGCATTGCATTCACCAGTTTCACCTTCTGAACTATCTGAAACAAAATCACAAGTATGCGTGTTTGAACGATGAGACTTGTATGACTCGCGAGACTCTTTAAGGCGTGATTCCCAATAAACGGCCTTCTCGACGAGGTGGTTGAAATTATTAAATTGCACATTCTCAAGTTTCTCACGAATACTAGAATGCAACCCATTAAAGCATATATCAACCAAATCTCTCTCAGGGATCATCAATTGAAAGCATCGGTTCTTAATCTCCCTACACCTTCTAAAGAAATCAAGTGCAAGCACATCTCGCCCTTGACGAACCGATGTGAGGTGTGACAATCTAGTTTCTTGGACTCAGAATAAAAGTGACTATGAAATTTCTCTTCTAATTGAGCCCAAGAACCAATGGTGCATTAGGTAATGAAGTAAACCAAGTAAAAGCAGTGCCAGCAAGAGATAAAGGAAAACAACGCACTTTCATGTAATCAAAGGCACAAACTTCACCTAGTTGAGCTAAATACATGCTAACATGCTCCATAGATGTTTTGTCATCACTACCACTAAATTTCTGAAAATCCGACACTTTCCATCCTGCGGGGGTTTCATGAAATCAAAGTGCACCGGGTATGGCTTGTGATAACTAGTTTTATTGGACCTAATGGATACGCCCAACGTATCCTCAAGAGATTTAGACAAATCTTCCCTAAACTGATTAAATGTGTCAGTATAATCGGTGGAAGGAGTTGTTATAGAACTAGTTTGGTGAGGAATCACACTAGGTGACTTCGGCGGGTCTAGGAGGATTGCTTCTCCTGCCGAAGACTTACTTGTACGATGAGATTCGGTTCGTTTAGAACGACCCGAATCAGCAAAAGTAACCATAGGTTGAGGCTCAACATAATCGGTCTTACTTGTTTTGAGTGTTATGAAGCCCGATTTGTTCTTGTTTGCCTTTGCATAAAGGGCTTGGTTATCATAATAATTAGGAGGCATGCCATACTCATACTCTTTTTCTTCAACATCCGATTCATCTGAATCGGCTGTTTTACCTTCTAATTTATCAAACCTAGCCATGATCATATTTACCGCGGTAGCTAAATTACTATCTACAACTTTTTTCTGTCCATCTAGCATAGCGGCAAAATCAGCATGTGTAGGATACTCATCATCAAACTTGGGTTTGTCTGAAGTTACCTTAGTTCCTGATGATGATGAACACGCCAACAGCCCGGCGTAGTCCGGCTCCTTGTACTGCTTGACCTTGTCCTTGCGCCCCTTGCTGCAACTCTCGAAGAAAGCCTTGCACATGGCATCAAGTTGTCCTTGGAGCTTGCTACGAAGTTCGTCGGGAAGCTCGTCCATGTTCTGCGGGCAGATGATGTTCTTGGGGTTGACGTTGGAGCGATCATCCCCACTTGAATCACCATCTTGGCTGCTCCCCATATCGGTAGATGGATACTGAAGACGGCGCCTTGCCTTCCCCAGCGGAGTCACCAAAAAATGTGTTGACGAAGAAATCCGCCAACGCACCGGTAGTGGGCCTTGGACGCCCTAGAGGTGCCTTGAAGCGACCTGCAAACGCAATGACGATGTAGCGTTACCGGCAAACCGATCTAGAGATCGATAAGCTGATGTAGAGCCCGTCGACGGAGGGGTAAGCACTAGAACAACCTCCGGGAAGACCCATCGGGAGGATGCACGTAGGGGATCTCCGAGGAACCAGCGGATGGCGCCTAGGATTGCCGGAGAACTCGCGGAGAGAAGCACCGAACAGCAACTAGAAAAATAGGGCAGGAGTAGACGAAGAAGAAGGAGATAGATTGATCGTCTCAATCGATCGGTGTTGGTTTTTGTGTCGATTGATTGGATGGGTTCAATCGGCCATAATCCCCTCAATTATATAGGGGGGTGGTCTTATCCCAGCAGGAAACTCTCCCGAAACTCGTCCATCAAGTTTCCCACGAGTAGAGCTTTCCAAAAGTCCGATTCGTAAATGAATCGGACTTCCCGACAAGGCGCCAGACGCGTCCGACGCCCCTGGGCGTGCGTCCGGCGCCCGCGTCCGTCGGTCGCGCGCGCGCGGGATGTTACTGGACCGCGTCCGGCGCGCGTCGGACGCGTCCGTCGCCCGCGTCCGGCGCTGCTGCGCACGCGCGCGTGGACGCGTCCGTCGCCCGTGTCCGACGCTGCTGGGCACGCGCGCATGCCGAGCCCCGCGTCCGACACTCTGTCGCCAGGCCCCCCCCCCCGGGAGGTCTGCGGGCCGCGTCCCGACGCGTCGGGACGCGTCCGGCGCCTCCGGGCAGCGTCGGCGCCGTTGTTTGCGCCGGGAACACCCGTTTTTAGCCGTTGGTTGATACGTTGACATGCGTTGACTCTTCATTGCCATTTTTGGGTGTCAACAATGGGTAGCCAATTAAATGAGGTTGCAAGTTGAAGCCATCTCATTATGCGGCCATACATAGTCACAAAATGTTATCAGCAAAAAAAAACTTTTTTTTGCGAAATCAGCAAAAGAAACTTTGCTGGCAAATAGGCAGTCAAGTTAATATTTGGTGTTTGTTGGAGAACAAAAATGTTGATATCAACATGTCCGTACGTAAACATATTTCTGAGAAAAAATTGTGCGTTGATGATTTGGACTCTACCGAAGGACTAGTAAGTTGGCTGTTAGCTTGAAGCAATCATGTAGATGATGGTGAGAATCATGAACAGTCGTTGAGCCCACTGGTTAAGGTTCCAACTGACTATGTTTGTGTTATTGAAGATTCAGTTCCTAACAAGATCTGAACTACCTAGTAATCATTAGTAGGCTCGTAGCGATAACCCTCGGACTTTATGTTGGCAGTGTGCACGGGCTCACACCCGAGGCTGGACCATTATTTCATTATTTATAGTTTGTTTGATTTGATCAGCTAAACTAATTAATGGTTTACTAACTAGTGGTTAGATGTTTAATCGTTACTTGGCTAAAATTAATTTTTGTTTAATACTTCCTCGGTTCCAATTATAGGACATTTTAGCTTTTCTAGATTCATATCTTTTTTCTAATTGCATAACAAAAGCAATATTTTTTTTCGACACGAGGACCATTCCCCATTTCCATTAATAAAAACGGAAATACAGATTTTGTTCTGGAAAGTTCGGGAAGCACAGCATAAGAGCAGATAAGCTGGATACTAGGGATACTAAGCCCACTAAAACGATCAACCTATCACCACGCGCTCACAGCAGACATCTACCAGGCCCTGGAAACAAGCGCCACCCAACCAACTGGGGGACAAAACCAGACCGAAGAGATACACTCCTCCAGAATTACAAAACACAGTTTTTGTCACTGATCCCCTAACCACCGACTACTCTCTCCCCCTCCTCATGGCTGATCTTCAGGGGCTTCAATCAGCTGCAGATGCACCTTCTTCTTCTTCTTCGTCGCAAGTCCCGAAGCGATTGCCAGCATTGTGTTCATCCCCTCCTCGATGGTCTTCTTGTCTTCCTTAAGAATAAACCTGCCCAGTAACCCATTAGCGAGCAAGCATAGCATACGATGCTAATAGGATCTTCCACTTGTTTTCCTTCAAAACATACAGCATTTCAAGTTTTCCACATGGCCCAGCACACAGCGGCAATACCCAGCACATGAAATTTTTTACCAGCTAGCAACCATTTGTCACACCATTCCCAGCATTGGTCAATATGTGTAGGCATGTTGTTTGCACCAATAGAATGTGCCACAACAGCCCATACTGCCTTTGCTGTAGAACAATTGAAGAAGAGGTGAGTAATATCCTCATTAGAATTGCAGAAACAACAAGCAGGTGATCCAACCCATTTCCTTCTTACAAGATTATCTTTTGTTAGCAGAGCATTATTCATCATCGGCCATAAAAAAATCTTAATTTTGGCCGGAATCTTCCTTTCCACACCTTTTTGTGATAAGGTCCAGAATCATTAACAGTTAAAGCCTTATACACAGAATTGACAGAAAATTTATTATTTCTACTAAATCTCCATTTTACGACATCCCCCTCATTCACCAAATATATATTATTTAACTTGGACACAATCAAATCCCAAGCATCTTTCAACTCATCTACCAGCCATCTTATAAAGGAAACAGCATTAAGATTTGTTTTGACAGTAGCCACACAAATATCAGGTTGTTCACGTATTTTGAACAAGTTAGGAAATATTTCACATAATGGCTTTTCAAATAACCAAGAGTCTTTCCATAGAAGTGTCTTTTCACCATTTTTTACTGACAGAGACCTCCCCTGTAAGTATACCCCTTTGATTTTTAACAAATCACTCCACACAGCTGAATCACTTTGTCTATGCCCCACATTGGTAATTGTTTTTCCAGCCAAGTATTTGTGCCTAATAATACTTTGCCATAGACCATCTTCTATATCAAGTTTCCACCACCACTTGCATAGCAAGCTGATGTTCATCTTATTAATGTCTTTTATACCCAAGCCACCTTTTTTCTTTTGCTTACATATCTTAGGCCATCTCAATAGATGATACTTCCTTTTATTACCACCACCTTGCCAGAAGAACTTTCTTCTCTGTTTATCAAGCTTAGAGATAATAGTCTTAGGTAACCTGTAAATGGACATATGATATATAGGAGCATTATTTAGACTAGAATTTATTAGCATCGATCTCCCTGCTATAGACATGCAACTATACCCTGCCAGACTCCAAGTCTCTTTTCATTCTTCTCCAACAGGGGTAGCCAATCAGCCACATGCAGCCTACTTGGGCTCACAAGCACACACAGGTACTTGATTGGAAAAGTACCAATTTGACAATTAAACAAGTCAGCATAAAACTCTCCCCAATTTTGCTCATCATTTATTACTAATACCTCACTTTTGTGAAAATTTATCTTTAATCCAGACATGAGTTCATACCAGTATAGGAGAAGTTTGAGGTTCACAGCTTTATCAGGCTCATGCTTAAGGCATAATATAGTATTATCAGCGTACTGTAATACTGCAACCCCATGGGGAATAATATGATCAATTAATCCATTAAACAACCCATTATCCAAGGCTTTATTTATCATTCTTGTCAAGCCATCAGCCATAAAGTTAAACAAGATTGGAGATAGAGGATCCCCTTGCCTCACTCCTTTATGACTTTTTATATAAGGACCTATTTCATTATTCACTTTCACACTCACAGTCCCCCCCTTGAACTACTTGTTTGATCCAGGAACACCATCTCTCACTAAACCCCCTGTCCTTTAGACTTTTAAACAAGAATTCCCAGTTAACCTTATCATACGCTTTCTCGAAGTCTAACTTCAACACCACTCACTATGCCAGAAAGCGCTATCAGTGACGCGACGATTCGTGACACAAAAACAAAACGCGTCACCAATAATCTATCCGTGACGCGGGTTCACGAGACGCGTCACCGATAAGTTGTTGCCCATGCCTCAGGACCAAGACGCGTCACTAATAACAATGTATTCGTGACGCGCGTTAACAAAACGCGTCACAGATAAAACTGGTGACGCGTATTGTCCAGGCGCGTCACAAATAGATGGTCGTATTGGTGACGTTGATTAACAAAATGCGTCACAGATAAGTCATGTGACGCGTTTTATCTGGACGCGTCACGAATAGGAAAGAATATCTGTGACGCGTGTCGACAACACGAGTCACGGATAATAAATGTGACGCGTGTTCTATAGACGCGTCACTGAGTTGTATCGATATTTGTGACTCATTTTCTTGAGCCGCGTCACAATCGGAAGAAAAAAGATAAGAAAAGGAAATAGGAAATATAAAAAAAACAATTGACCACGGTGGGAGTCGAACCCGCAACCTTTTGATGCAAAGTCAAACAGCTAATCCACTACGCTATGCGGTTGCTATTGTTCAACGCTATATAAGCACGACATTCGAGCGGGAGGAAGAAGAGAGAACGATTCCACACGCCCGTGCTCCAATTCCTAGCTGAAATCGGAAATCACACGCCCAAAATCGCTCTGGCCGGTAGCGTTCATCGTGGTACGCCCAGGAAGCCAAATTTTTGAGGGCATATTTTATTTGGGCCGAAAACCTGCAGGCCCAAATTCCACAAGTCCCCAACTCCAAACCTGCAACCCTAACTCTCCCGTCCCTCTCCCCCTCTCCCGTGCGCCGCCGTCCGGCTCTCCCCCGATGCAAGAGATGGTGTAGACGACGCGCACGGCGGGCGGCAGCGCACGGCAGGGCTCCGACCTCGTCCTCCTCGGTCCAACGGCAAGGGGCTCCGACCTCTTCCTCCTCCCTCGTCTCGTGTACCTCGTCCTCTTCGCCTTCACCGTCTTCGCGTTCGTCGTCACCAACCGCGGCGCGGGCTGGGTCGTCTCCGGCAGGGGGTACAAGGAGTACCGCCTCGGGGACGCGGGGAACTAGGCCAAGATCCGCAGGGTCGAGGACAGCAAGGTCTGCGAGAAGCTCGCCGCCAGGAAGGAGACGGTCGCCCAGTTCGTCAACAGCAACCTCTCCCCGATCCAGGTACAGACACACACGTCTCCTAGTTCTCCATGTAAGGAATCCCTGACGTTGCTTGCTCGGATTGAAATTGAATTCCCCTGAACTAGCTAGGGCTTGTGCGGTTCCGCCCTTGAATTCTCGGTAGATTCGAGCAATCCAACCGGAAATTCCCGGAATTCCTTGCCGGCTAGGGTGAACACATATTCCCGTGCAAGAGTTGGAGCACATGGAATCAGCAATCAGCTTACTACTAAGTACTAACTAACTGTTTAGTAACTGCTCTGAACTCAGGGTTACTATTACAGTTAACTGTCTGCATCTTTACCTTATTACTACCAAATGTTTCACTCGAGGTTACTACTAACTGTTTTGGTAATGGATTACCATGAATTAATGACAACTTGAGGCTGATGACTGCATTTCTGAATGTTTTAACCATGTTGCTTAATGAGAGTAACATTACAGTCAACATCCAAATCTGGTAAATTAGTGGATTAGGTAAACATTACAGTAACATTACAGTTCTGATTTAAAGCCAGTGACTAGTGAAACGGGTCATGCTCACGCCTCCTTTTAGTTTCAGCAATAAACAGCTTAAACTGCACATATAGGAAATCAGGTGCACACCAATTCCTTTTGTATAAGTATCCCAATTTTAGAATAGTTTGATGATTCAAAGTTGAAGCATATAGATAGTTTCTTGGCTCAAAGTCAGCTGTTTCATTATTGGGCTTGATCTATGTTCAAATTTTTGGTTTGACTTGATCCTTATATTCAAATGTTAGTTTGAATATCATAGCTAATATGGTTGATTTTTAACACAACACTGTGTGATGATGCAGGCATCCTGCAAACAAATTCGATTACTGTTGGGACGAGACAAGCAAGCACGCAAGGTACTAATCGTCTCTCTCAAACTATTCATGATCTGGACAGGGAAAGTGATGTTTGTGGTAGGTAGGTTGTTGGTTTTCCTGATGTTGCTTACTCATAATATGCTCTTGTTTAGGACTTAAACTAAGTTGCTACTCTTGGAGAAACTGAGGGTTTCTAGATTAGCATGTTGATATATTGTGCAGCTCAAGTCAACATTGCTGTTATTATCATTGAGTTTATCCATAGTGAGCTCAGCTTCCGCTACTGTGTAGAAGTTTATAGCACTGAATTGTTAGTATTTCGGAGTAGATGTGATGTACATTCTTAGACTTGCAGAATTATAATTCATGAAACGTTTACTAGTATTTACTCTTGACAGAGTTCTGAAATACATCATTCAGTATTTACTTGAGGATTCGTGTCAGGTGCTTTTCTTGACCATTCTCCGTGTGTCTTTGGTCTTGGACCCCCACTCCCCACACCCACCCACACAAACAGAGCTAATTACGAATAGCCCATGTGCCATTTTATCATTTAGATTTCCAACTATAGTGTTGATTCCTTTATGAAATAGTGTGTATTCAAATTTCAAAGACAGTCCACTCTGACTTAACTTACTGACCTGAGTACTCAGCTCATATAACAGATTTATCTGTCACCGTGCAGACTTTGTTTTAAGGAAAATATGGCCTTATGGTACTGAAAACTTGTCTCTAAGTTAGATACCATTGAAAGAAATTGGTACCACTCAAATACACTCGAAAGGCTGCTCAGGCCATTCTCTCTGAACATGATATTTGTTGCCAGCACATATTACTTGGCACCCTTTTTGTTTTTTGAGTTGATATCAATGTGGCTTCCTGAAACTCTCATTATTATTTTTACTCACTCATTGAAATATACCTTTGTTTAATTCATATATCTTTCATTCTCTTCTTTACTTTAATGATTCTCTTCTTTACTTTAATATGCTTCAATATGCTTCATGTTATAGCATCAGGTTCTGTGAGGCTTGCCTAGAGAAGTTTAGTGCTGATTTGAGCTGTTACTTGCATGTTCTGAGGATGAAACATAATGCTATAAGAATTACTTGACTGTTGTTACTTGCCTATATGTTAATTCTCTATATAGTATATCCTGCTGGTACAACAAGTCTGATTACTTACTATTTCCATCTATTTGCATCCAGATTTCATTATTGAAGCTAGCAATTTCTTTACTGTACAGGTTGCTGACCTGCTAGTGTTTTGGGTGCTTCACTGCAGTTGAATCCAGTTCCACATAAAAATGGTAAGCTATCACCGCCCATAATCATTTCAAGTGCTGAGCATATTTCTAGCATCGAAATTAAGTCCTGTGCATTCTGCTGAACCATATCTTTCTCGAATTTGATTGATAGGTGTCTTCCACTTATTCTTCATCAAGTGCAAGTGGTGACGACGAATCAGAGGAAGTAGAATCACCTGTTGAGGACGAGCAGGAGCAGTCAGAATCACCTGTTGATGAAGAGCAGCAGCCTGTTAATGTTGAGCAGCAGCAGTCTGTTCCTCAGCCAAGTTCTAGGTTCTGCTGAATGGAGCAAAACTAAGCAAAATGTGCTGGTGTTTTACCAATTTCTATGCATAGTAAAAATGCAACTAAAAAAATCTAAAACCAAGCACCAACATCCAGCCATGTTCTTCAATATTGTACTCTACCATGTTTTCTTTTTGATCAAATTTCTACCTTGATACAGGAGTTTGAAGTGTTGACGTTGCCCATCAACATGCTCGTGATTAGAGACCAGTTAGCCAAGTTCTTAGTGGAACAGGTCATCAACAAAAAAGGAGTGTTCCATCACCAGTGATGTAAGCCTTCCACATATAACATATCTCTTTTTAGTGCTAGCTGCTTAGTAGTCCTGTAGAACACTCAAATGCTGGGTTTCCATGTCCAATCATGCAAAGTCCATCTGACCACTTCTCAAAACCAAAACTCTGCTAGGTGCATTGATCTTATATATTTTTAATGTACCAAGTTTTATTTTTGACCAAAGCTCTATCATGACACAGGAATTTGAAGTCAGCTGCCCAAGTTCTTAGTGGAACATGTCATCAACACTGTTGTCATCAAGAAGAATGGAGAGTTCCATCATCACCACTGTTGTGTGTTTGCTATTATCAGTGCGGGGTCCCAGTGTTGTTTAGATGGATTTAGAACAAGTTGTGATGGATTTTGAAGTTGTGAACAATTGATATAAATGTGAATCTGTGAACATGTTGTATATTTGGCTTCCATAAATATATATGTTTGTGAACTATTTGAGGAGCTTCTGGTGTGAAATGTTATATATATATATATATATATATATATATATATATATATATATATATATATATATATATATATATATATATATATATATATATATATATATATATATATATATATATATATATATATATATATATATATATATATATATATATATATATATATATATATATATATATATATATATATATATATATATATATATATATATATATTTCTGTGAACAATAATGTGTGATTCTGATGAAATGGTGACGTCATTGTATCATTAGTACGTGTCACTAGTTATATTCTATCAGTGACACGCTTTCTCAATTCGCGTCACCCTTTGTATCTTATGAGTGACGTGTGTTCCCGCTATCCGTGACGCATGTTCTAAACCAACGTCAGTCTTTGTGCCTTATCCGTGACGCGTGTTTCCGTTATCAGTGACGCGTGTTCTAAACCCGCGTCACCCATTACTTATTATTAGTGACGTGTGTTCCCGTTATCCGTGACGCGTGTTCTAAACCCGCGTCACATATAGGTTCCTATGAGTGACGCGTGTTCCCTCTATCCGTGACGCGTCTTTTAAACACGCGTCACAAATTTTCCATTATCAGTGACGCGTAAATATGCGTCACTGATTGTACCCTTATCTCAGACGCGAAAATAGTGACGCGTGCTTTACGCGTCACAGATGATCCTCTACACGCGTCACAGATAGCGTTTTCTGGCATAGTGACTCCTACTTGTTTTTGTAACTTTGGTTTCATGAAGAATTTCATGGAGAACCATTATACCACTCACAATATTCCTGCCTTTCATAAAAGCAGTCTGATTCTGATGAATTAATCTTTCAGCAATTTTTTCAAGCCTCAAAGTCAAAACTTTAGTAATTAGCTTATACAAGCAATTCAATAGACAAATCGGTCTATACTGCTGGATTAGAGATGCATCAGTTACTTTAGGAAGGAGGGTGATGATGCCATAATTCATCCTGCACACATCAATATCCCCTTTATGAAAATCAGCAAACAAATTAACAATATCATGTTTGACTATTTCCCAGCAGGTTTGATAAAAATCAATGGGAATTCTATCAGGGCCCGCAACCTTGTTATGCTCCATTTGAAACAAAGCTCCCTTAATTTCCTCCTCAGAAAAAGGAGCACAAAGTTTTTCATTTTCATCAACAGTAACTTCTCCTGTAGAATCCCAAATCCCCTCATCCAGGCTCACACTGTATGAATCAGTTGGCCCAAATAGATTAGAATAATACTGAGTAGCATGCTTTAATAGATTCTCATTCCC
>JAENPR010002603.1:0-49302 GCA_018135685.1 Themeda triandra | reverse complement strand
TAGAATAAACTCTGGTACATGGAGATGATGAATAGTTGCTCTCACGTAATTCCTTTCAAGTACCTAGTTTTCAACCTTGCACTCTCCCGAAGTTTTGGACACAACCAAGTTTAGATTTGAGATTTGCTCAACCCGAAACTTGTGGGTAGCAAACACTTGATCTAAGTCTAGGTGGTTGACGGGTACGATATGGGAAGGTTTTGAGCTGCTGTCCATCTTGTTCCTAGAGATACTAGAGTTCTAGAGAATTTATCTCGTGAAAATATTAAATTCCTGCATGATGAGTTCCTTTATGATGAGAGTTCAAATTCCTACCACAAACATATATTCATGCTTACTAGATTAGGGAAACCCATCCTGCTTATATAGATCATACCGTAGGCTTGAGTGTAGTCTTTTTAGGGCATTCGCAGGTTATGTCAGTGGACCCATAAGGAATCACTCATGCGCTTAAAGTCAACACTATGTGCTCTCCATCCATTGATCTATGCTACTTCTTCCCGAACATGCACCCATTTTATAACTACTACATTCATTCTCAGGCTACTGCTCCTAGAAGTACCACCCACATATAGATCCACATCCACCACATATTGTGCTATCTCTACCCCGGAGATACGCACCTATGCCGCTCTACCCCGGGAGTACGCATCCATCCATCCATCCATCCAAATATACATACGCCATTCATTTCACTTCATCCGTAAAGGTTCTACTCCTATTCAAAAAGGAGTGAACATCTAGAAATAATCATTGCCATTTCATTGCCTACATAAAAGCCCAACCATTATCATTTCAAGTTATATGAATCCCCGTTGCTAAAGTTCATTTTCGAGGATTGGTTTTTTTTTAAAAAAAAGAGAGAAAAAGAAGAAGAAAAAGAAAGAGTAGCCAAGTCCTTCCTTTCAAGAAGTTCCAAGGTTTCCAAATAAAGGGAGTCATGTTTATCCCCAAAGGAGCAAGTGTAGAAGTAGATGTTCACCAAACTTGAGTACCCTCATAATCATTTCCTTATCACCATCATCCTATCGTCATCCTATCCATTCCATTTCCTCATTCACATGCACATATGACTTTATTATTTTAGTTCCTATTGGATCCATGTCTTAACCGGCAATATATGCAAGTGAGTTTGAGTGTCTCCCCACCTATGAGCTCCACATAAGCCTATTAGAAAGTAGGGTGAGAGAGAGAAGGCACTTTCCACTATGCCTTAGTTCCATAAATACCACATATTTTGAGAGAAGAGAGAAGGCATACGCTACTCATGCCTTAGAGAGGATCCGTAAATACCACAAATGAGAGACTTGAAAGGTTCATACAAGGAACTCTGAGTTTTATTTCAAAACTTTGCAAAAACTCCGGATAATAGTTGATCAAAGATCGAGAAACATGGCGCTTGACTTGACCGTTCTATCTTTCAACTACTCAAGACCCAAGTGACGGTTACAAGCCCCATGGTGAAAGGTAATATGAGTAAGTTTTGAGTCGAATAGTTCACTCGATCCGAGGAGAGTTCTTGTTTGAACGTATGTGTACTTGTGAGGAGGAAAGCATTGTAGCAACTCCCCGATCCATCACTCAAGTCTATCTTTGCTCGTGGACGAGCAAAAGGTAAGCTGGGGAGTTTGTTGACGGTCGTTAAGTATCAATTTTATACCATCAACGCAAAAGAGAAAGGACTAATATGAGTTCACTCCGTTAGATATAGGGGTTACACTCGGCGTGCATTCCACGAGTTTTGGTGATTGTCTATTTCTCGCAGGGGTTACCGTAAAGAGAACCAAAGGAGGCCCACATGTCATGATTACATAGAGATAAAGACCGAACGGGTGAAAAAGTATAAATCTAGAAGACTCTTAAGGCAACCCCGGAAGCCGGGCCCCACCCGGCATAGGCCAGTGGTTGGCCGCCCATGTGTGGAGTCGGGCCGACTCCCCACCTCGACCAATGGCGTCGAGTCTCGTGGATCCCCCGCCTCCACCGCCTTTGAGGATGAATAATTATCGTCCATTTAGGTCGGTTTGATCCGAGGGCCGTGGTTCATCCTAGGGGCTATATATCCAGAGCTCCCGCCCCGGGTGAAACCCTAATTCATTCTCTTTCATTCATCCGAGAGGATTCGCAGAGAAGCCAGAGCCACCATCTCAATTAGAGCTCCATAGTTTAGTAGCATAGCTACATAGGAATAGATCTAGAGGGAATCAAGCCTAGCTTGGAGTCCGGATCTGCCTGGAAAGTTCTTGGTAATTCCCTCTACATTCTTGTAATATTCATCATTATTCGTGATACTATGAGTAGTACTTTATTCTATTCTATTATATCGACTTGACTTTACTCTATTTGATTATGTTCTCAATTATATCGTTCTTGGTTTACTTTGATTATATGTTTAGCATAGTTGGACTAGAATTATGTTTATGCATAGGATCGTATAGCGCTTGCTCATTAGGCCAATGGGTGTGATAGATATTGTGTAGGTATGGTGTCTATACCGTATTTATCTCAATTGCACCCTATATTCGGATCATGAGGTAGATCGTGGGAGTGACAAATCTGTTGAGTCCTTTGTAGCCCTTCACCCGAGTATAGGTCTAGCGTAACAAACCTATTACATTGAAGTCATTGCTATGTCTCTTGTCTTCTCGGTAATATCACTATGCATAGATGTAACCTTTTCCCGCCATGATTGCTAGATGTTCTTGCACTAATCATTGTATGCTTTGACTTTATAGTTAGAATAATATAGGATTATACCCTAGACGTCCTAGTCCATGCTAGTGTTATGTTTAGAGTGCTAAGTTGAGATGGTCAAGTATTATCATTTTATGTGGCTAAATGCTCTCATTTATCTTATGTCATTTATCATTCATTCCTATATTTTATGTGACACTTACCCTCGTATGAGATGATCGATACGTACAAGGTCAAGCTCTCCATTATCGCATGTGCATTGCTCATCACTCATTATCCAAAGGCATTCCCTTCCCCTGGTAAAATTATAAATAACGATACCGGATTACTCCCGGTTAAAATGCTACATCGGTATTATCCGTGCGTTTGCGGATCCCATATTTAATTCTAGTAGCAGTTGCATTATTTAGTACCAGCATTTTTGGCGCCATGTTGGGGATGACAACCTAACACCTGAGTGGCGTTAGAAATGTCAACATCGGCACCCGCAGCGGGCCCCACTTGATGTCGGTTCGTTCCACCGCCTTTCCGCATTGTTGGCGGTCCTTATCGATAATTTTATACCGCCAATATAAGATTAAAAAGGGAGAATTATTTATTTTCATACACATATACTTTTGCTATTGACCGAATTCCACTTGTACCGGTAGAATTGACACTTGCGCAGGATTATAGCCAAATACAAGAGGAATTATAAAGAAAACACGCTTTTCTACAAAGCGTGACAGAGGGTCAAAGAGCATAGCCCACCGATCCGGCAATTCTCGGGCAAAACCAGCCGACATGGGAGTGGCATAGCCCAAACACCAAATCATGGTTGAGTTTGTCATGGGCTGCACGAAATGTTCGTGTAATTTGGACGCCACGGATTCATACGAACTCCGATTGAGGCAAATGACCCGGCCACGCGAAGCTAACGATGAGGCCCACGTGCCTGCAAAAACTGAGGCCCAGCCGAGCTACCCTTGGCATGGCCGCGCCAGGGGAACGAGCGCACCAGCGCGGGAACCGATCGGGCCAAGCTTCGTTTGGAAGGTGCTATGGCGGTTCCCTATGGCGGTTCCAAGGTGTTTCCATGTATAGCTACGCCGAACCGTCCTAGTTGAACTATAAAAGGGGAGAAGAAAACATTTGTCATACACACCTCATTTGGAGCCACCTCCTCTACCTCTTCTTGTATTAGATTAGTCTTAGTACTATGTTTAGAGTAAGGGCAAAGTTAATTGGAGAGCTTGTATCCTTGGAAGAAAGAGCGACTCTTGGTATGAATACTATGAAGAGTTCTTCCATATTCAAGTTCTCATATCTTTTATATAGCATTGCTTATGAACTAGAGTATAGTCTTGATCATGTTATATTCGATATTCATAGACTAGACCAAAGTTCTTATGAGTATTTCATAACATGTTCATCATTGTTCTTCATTGTTCATGTGCTTTATAAGTTTAGAAGTATCGATGAGAATGGAGTAATGGTTCGTTGTTCTTTTTGGGTTTGCCTATGTTCTAGCTCGGCCCATCCGTAGGGTGGAGTCCATGGGGGACATAGGTAGTTCCTTAGTATGCGGCGTGGTGTCCGGATACGAGGGGGCCTTCTGGATATGACGGCATGCCACGATTGGAGGGGTAGGCGGGGCAGCGGTGACAGCCCCGTCCGTCCCGTAATCCCCATGTCCGCATGTCGTGTAGGAGTTCGTAAATGCCTCTATCGGGCCGAAGTGCACCAGCCGCGGGGTCTCCTTGCTCTAGGCCGACTTATTTCTAGACTTGTACATCATATGACATTAACTTGTTCTTTGCAAGGCTATATTAGAACATGCCTCGCTTCCACCTAGGATCATTCTTTTTATTCTTTATATTCTTTCATTCTTTGTTTACATTTCATTTTCCTTTTATCCTCGAGGTTGGCTCTAGTGTGTGTCACACTATCTTAAAACTATCATGACTTACCCCGTATTGAGTATTGGTCTATCATACGTACATCTTGTCCATGTCCATACTCTTGTACCATGCCTTCCTACGGGAAAATATAAATAACGATACCCGAATACTCCCGGTGAACCGCTACAATGATAATTCCGTGCGCTTGCGGACTTGGTCTGTAAACAATTAGAACTATCATTGAGGTATTTCTTGGTGACATTGCTAATTCTAGCAATGACGTTAAGAAATGCCAACAAGCATTTCTGGCGCCGTTGCCGGGGATGGACTTAAAACCTCCATACTTGGTGATTGCGCTAAGAAATGTCAACAAGCATTTCTGGCGCCGTTGCCGGGGAAGGCATTGGTTGATCAAACTCTAGTATGGACATGATCATGATGACATATTTGTTTGGTAGCTATTACTCGTGCAGGTTAACCCCGTATGTTTTCCGCCGTGATGAAAACAGGATAGTGTACGATTGGTTTCTCCCCGTCGAACAACTACATTGCGTATCTCGGTGGCACTCCTAAGGAAGAACCGGTCACTCTTCTTCGCGCACCACCGACAAACCAACCAAATACCCTTGCACCATCTCAAGCCTCACTTATGGCCAAATCACTTCATGACTACTCCATCCCCAATGTTGCCAACATGCCCATTGGACCCGTTATCGTCACGGGCACCGGCAACTTTGAGCTCTGGACCGGCCAAATCAAGATGGTGCATGCAAGCCCGTTTGTGGCTTGCCAAGTGAGGATGCAATGTCATCCATGACACTTCCTTGAGCTATGTGACACCATTGTTATCAAGGATGTCACATCGTACGCCATCGGGAATCCGTTTGTTTCTCTTCTCCCTAGTGGGAAAGGCGAAACAATGGTTCTATCAAGACAAGGAAGCTGTCAACACGTGGAGCAAATGTTCCACGACATTCCTCACCATATTCTTTCCTATGGGCAAAACCAATGCCCTGAGAGAAAGAATCATCAATTTTCAGCAGATGGGAGAGGCTACAAGAATATATATCCTTGCCTACCCACACCATGGTTTGGAAGATTGGCTTGTTCTCCAGAACTTCTGCAAAAAGGGGTGACACCCTTGTTGAAGGAGCACATTGATGCCACTGCTGGAGGGGCATTCCCTCACTCACCATGGGTGGAGCCATGGCACTCATCGACAAGATGGTTGCTAACCAAAGGTGGAGTGAAGAGAAGTCCCAAGATAGCATGCATGCGGAGAAGGAGTCGGATATGCTTGCCGCAAAGATGGATCTCCTATTCAAGAGGCCGGACGTGCATACAAAATGAGAAAAGAAACACCGAACAACACCGTCAAGGCCGTGGACTCGCATATGACATGCGATGTCTGTGGCATTATTGGACGTTCGGGGAATGACTGCCCCGAGACCCATGAAGACACTACCTACATCAGCAACGGGTTTCGCGAACAAGGAGTCCATAACGGGTGGAATAACAAGTTGCACCCCACAACACAAAGGAGAGCCATTGCAAAGAAAGAAGATCTTGGCTGCCCGACAAAATAAGAAGGATCAGGTAGAAGGGTCAACATCCGCATCTACTTCTCCTGTGCACGGATGTACTAGCATCAAGCAAAAAGTGAGAGAAGAGTCTTGCTCATTGGACTTTCAAACCGTGAGTCCTTGCCGAAGGTAAATCGGTAGTTATCCTTCTCTCGTTGGATGAATCTTGTTCATCTTTCCATGCTTCATTTCTCTACATTGGTATGTTGTGGTTTGGAGGTTGATCATACAAACCTTAATCTAAGCATGGTGCTTAGTTTTGGTGTGTTGATCATGCTTCTATAGGCTCTTTTGAATTGAGCGTGGTGCTTAGGTCAAAAGGTCTTCCTTAATCTTGCTAGACATGGTGTCTAGTTTGATCATTGAACCAAACTGCTAGTGTAAGGGTTTTGTTGATCATATCAACTAACCTTGTAGGAAGTTATCAACTTCACCAGGGTAAGTTTTTGAGATGACAACGTAGATGAAATATTATTTACAAAAAAATAATAACAATAAGCTTGGCAACCCCAAGTATTGTTGTCTTGTATCTCAATGCTTTTACAAAAGACAAGCTTGGGGGAGTCTCCCGAATGCTCAACCCGGGGGCCACAAATCATAAATCGCCACAAATGCCGACCAACGACTAGCAACATTCCTTAACGAACCATAAATGGTAAGTTAGAAGCTAGTTTGGGGAGGACTCCCACACAGAGAAAAGTCTCGCTCACGACTATAAACGGTGAGCCCCGACCGACAGACAATCGGTAAGTTATCTTTTTATATTAAAAAATTATTAATTATACTTAGTCCGTTAAATAAAGTTCTATCATGCTATCTTTGTTCCCGCTTTAGTATGATGTTTTCGAATATGTTTTGTTCCATAGACTCGTAGCTTGAGCATGGTGCTTCGGTTGTTAGTTTACCTTGGTCAACTCGTTGACCATTGAAACACATTGCTAGTAGAAGCTTTGGTAGTTTGTTGTGAGCTAACCCTCGGATGGTCCTCAATCATAAGGAAGTCCTGAAGACATACTTAAGGTAAAACAAAATAAATTGTTACCTCAAAAATAAATTAAGGGCCCCTGTTTCCAAGCAAGCTTGGGGGAGGACCCCCAATAAGAGGTACGCATTCAAAAAAATATTTGTTTTGCTTTTTATTATTCTTATCTTATGAATAAATGTTTTCACTCTATACATATGTGCCATAAAAATATTTAGTTCTACCTTTGTTGATATGATGAATAGTTGCCTCGCCTCATGTTTTTCTTGTACTCAATTCATAATCAAGCTTTCTCTAAAGTTTGGGTTTATCGGCTAAAGAATGTCTCATCCTAAAACCCGAGCTAATGGGTTGCATATACTTGAAGTTGTCTAAGTTATTGCTCAAGATGATATAGTGCCATAGACACCGCTATGACTTTGCTCCGAGTAAGACTTGACGTCTGGAGGTTTTATTTTAAAATTATAAAACCATAAGTTCCTCGATGATTATGAAATACCCACCGAGCCCATATGATTTATCATTAGTACGAAACCTTTATACGCCGCTTGTTCGTACATTGAGTTCGGCCGGATCGTTATTACCGACGTGAGATTATGACCTTACACCCATGATTTGAGATTCACTTGCACCCATCAAATAAACCGCCGACTCTACCCCGAGAGTCGCGCACAAACATGCATCCATTCCACCAAAAATGCCGACTCGCACCGAGAGTTTCGCATCATTCCACTCAATAAAAGTGTTGACTCTTACACCGAGAGTTGCGCACTAGTCCACCAAATAAAAAATGCCGGCTCTTACCCCGAGAACCGCGCATTCCATAGTCACTAAAATCTACTCAGGCATTCCAACCATGAGATCTCTCTCCTTATGCACTATTCATTCTCCAAAAGAGAGCTATGGGCTATGCTTATTTGTCCTTCCAAAAAAAAAGAGAGAGATTGCCAAGGGGCACATAAGAGGACAAGGGTCCCATTAAGTAGATAAACAGGAAAATTATAGGTCCCCCGTTAAAAAAAAGAAAAAAAGAGAAGAAAAGAAAAGAAAAGAAGAAAAAAGAAGAAGAATGAAAAAAAGCATAGATCCTTAGTGTACTTCTCATAGCCCCTGCTCTCCCAAAAATCCCTGTCTACCAATAAAGAGAGAATCATGATGCACAAGAGTAGCTAAAAATACCACATAAATTAAGAACCATCCATCTTCCCACACACTTGCACGTCTCAATCAAGGTGTATGGCTTAATCTCCGTATGGTTCGATCCTTGACCTTACAATACATGTGATACAAGTATGCCCACTTTCATACCTACCTGAGCAGCTCCACTCTCACCCTTTAGTGGTAGGATAGGAAAAAGGCAATATCTCAAAATGCCTTTGGTGAGGATTTCATACACATTGAGCGATTGAGAGAATCATACGAGGAACTTGTGCTTTATTTTACAAAAATTCAAAAACCATCCGTATGGATGGTTGATCTTAGGGTGAATGATAAGCAAGGTCCGTGAATCTGCTCTACTTTGCAATCGCCCAAGAAAGGGAAAGGTTGAAAAGCCCCATTCAGTTTCAAGATAATAACAGGATAGAATGCCGATTTATTCAAATTGCGTAGAAAACTTTGTTATGAACTCGTACATTTGAAACATGATCGGCATAGTAGCAACTCGATCAACAACCTAAAGCCGACTTTGCTCGGGACGAGCAAAGGGTAAGCTTGGGGAATCTTGTTGGCGGTCCTTATCGACGATTTTATACCGCCAATATAAGATTAAAAAGGAGAATTATTTATTTTCATACACATATACTTTTGCTATTGACCGAATTCCACTTGTACCGGTAGAATTGACACTTGCAGGGATTATAGCCAAATACAAGAGGAATTATAAAGAAAACACGCTTTTCTACAAAGCGTGTGTTGGCAGATCTTAGCGCAATCACTAGAACTCGATAAAGATACTAGTTTCCCGGCAATGGCGTCTAAAATGCCTAATGACACTTCTTAGCACACACCGACTAGCGTGAGGTAGATGCGACTGTCGTCTGATAGCTAAGCCTACTGCAAACCCGAACTACCAACAGAGAGAGGGTGTCACAATTCCTCTTCCGGCAACAGCCTAAGAATGCTAAGCTAAGCTAGATTCTAGTGACGACGTAAGACTAACCAAGGGTAACTCGCAAGCGCACAGTACCGCTAGCACTTCAACCGGTGAGTATTCCGGTGTCGAATTTGTAGTTCGCTCACGGGAAACGGATTAAGACTCTCTAGCAAATGTGTGATGGAAACCCGTGGTGGTTCTACTCAATCTAAGCTATTGATATTGATAAAGGGGTGAGTGTTGATATGAGTGATAAACTAAGGGTAACTAGTAGGTAGCTAGCTAGGTGGGAGGACAACGAGTGAGTAAGGACTCCTATGTATCTAACTATACTTCTGTGTTCTAATCTAACTAGTGTAACGACTTAAGTAAACTAATGCCTAGACCATCGGTGTGATAGGGGAAGTCGGCCGACAAATAGAGGGTTGCGTTCCGTGGGACTAACTCGTATTCCAAAGGGACCTTTGACTTTAATGGGCGCCCCTACAAATTTATCCCCGATGCAAATAGATATAACCGGAAGATCGCGTTCCGTCACAACCGCCCCCGCTAATATACGTCGGAAAGTGAATGGATATACCAATCAACGATAGGGTGCATCCACTATTAAGCACTAGCCTAAGCACCTCGCCTAATCTAGTCTTAAGACTCCGGCTACCACGTAAGTAGCCTCGGCCCCAGTTGGTAGTGAAACACACACAAACGTAGACACTAACTAGTTCAGACTCTACACTAACGAGACTAAGACACAACACTACTACACTAGTATAGCAAGGCACTAAGTAAATACTGAAAGTAAAGTACTCAAAGTAAAGACTTAATAAAGTAAAGCAAGACTATATTAATATAAGAAAAGTACTTCGAAAGTAAAGGTACAAGATATACCGTGATTCTCCGAAGACGACTGAGACTCGAGCTTCGTCGACTCGACTCTAACTCCCACTCTAGACTAGACTACACTACTCTTGATCTCCCAAGAGAGCTTGAGCTTGAGAACACTAATGTGAACTACTTGGGGACACTTTACAATGAGGGACTAGGGGGTATTTATAGTGGAGGTGGAGTAGGGGTTACTCCAACCGCCACGCCGCAATCCGTGTGCTCTCCGTCATGCGCCGTTGATCAAACCGACCTTCCACCGACTTGAATGGACGGCTCTTGGTGCAGGACACGTGGGAGTCATGCAGAAGGTGGTGGAAGCGAACCAAACTCAAGCTGGTCCCACTCGGCAGTCGGCCGACCAATGGTTGGCCGACAGTGGGTCCCACTCGGCCTTCTAGAAGGTCCAGGGCGGCGGAGCAATGCCCCCCGGTCCACGTGGCAGCTTCCCGGTGCCGTCCCCGGCTTGTCACGTGTAGTCTTGTCCGAAGTTGGGTTCACTTGATATCTTGCTTGCTTTCTATGTGGATCCTTAGCCCAATGTACCAATCGTGTGGAATGTTGATGTGTGATACATTTGGGTCCAGGATCGTTTTTCCCGTAGTATCGTGGACCTTGCTTGGTGGTCGATCTTGGTGAGATCGTAATCGTGCCGCAGACCTGGGTTTTGGTCTCACAGGCCTGTTTCCGGCTTTCCCCGCATTTCACAAGCTAAGAGTACAAGTGGAACTTTATTAGTGATAAATATGCTCATGTGATGCTTATCTTCCTTCTATCGAGGACCGTTGGACGGGTTTTCGAGTGTACCAAAACCGATCTTTATTCCCGTCAACAAGATCCCCAAGCTTAACCTTTGCTCGTCCCGAGCAAACGATCAAAACTTGGTTCGATTGGATTAGATATCATTACTGACTTAACATCTCAATAGTACTAAGTGCACAACAAAGAACTTCTCCTTGAATGGAAAATTTAGCAATGTTAACACACCCATATTACTCTAGCACCCATGGGGCTTATGGCATTAACTCGCCTTGGGATGTTGGAAGACGGAATGCTTTGACTAGAGCATCTACCTTTCTCATTCTTTTAGCAAGTTTCATGCCGAGGTTTTTGATAAGTTTTTCAAAAGAAGTCTTAATGTTCCTCAAATGGTTTCTCTCAAGTCACTCAAGTGGTGTATGAATCCTCACTAAAGCACATCATGAGTTTGTCTTTCAAAGACATCCTATCTCTAATAAAGCTTTATGTGGAGCTTAGGTATGTCAAGGAATAGCGTACTTGCAAGGCATATGTTGTCTTAGTTAAGAAAAAAATGAAATCTTGGACCACGTAAGAGACTCATCATACCCTTAGATCAAGATGTAAAAAATGGAATGGATGAATGTGATGGATGATAAGGTAATAAGGGAAAGGTGGATGTATGGTGGATGAGGTTGCTCCTTTATTTGATGCTATCTCTCTCTCTACTTCTATTGAGACAAGGCTAGCTCTCTCTCTCTTTTTTTTTAATAATCTTCTCCTTTTTTCAGATGCCCAGCCTTTATGAGATGTGTCTCACCTAACAAATGATAACTGAGAGAGAGTCTCTAACTGTGGAGCATGGAGCAACCCATAGGATAAAATGGTGAAGGTGCATACTTCCAGTGTAGAAGCAGCACAAGGACAGTGGTATGGATGATGATGCGTGCTCCCAGTGTAGGAGTAGCATAATTATGATGGTGAGATGCGTACCCCCAGGATAGGAGTAGCATAAATGATGGATGGTGAGATGCGTACTCCCAGGGTAGGAGTAGCATAAATGATGGTAGTAAGATGCGTACTCCCAGGGTAGGAGCAGCATGATTGCGTACTTCCGGATTAGAAGCAGCATATTTGGTGATGTGTGGATCTTGATCTTAGGGCCACGACAAATCTCTAACAAAGGTTCTACAAGTCTTAACCAAACTCAATGCAAGCAAGTAGCTTATGTAGAAGGCTTATGGATATATCAAGGTATATGTATGGCTGTGGTAGGAATTTCAACACCATTAAGGAACAATTAAGTTTTTTCGTTCATTTTAAAAGGAAATCTCTGGCAATCATGCGTGCTTAGAACAATAGAGTAGGGCTCCTATCTTAACTATCTCTTATCTTACAACAACTTAGACTTTGTATTAGCACTTGCAATCCACTAAGTGATCAAGTTCATGATGGTTAAAGGTGCCAAATAATCTAGACTTAGAGAAGTGCTAAGTTGTAAACAAGCACTAGAGAAACATTAACTAGCAATTTCATCATCATATCCATAGAAAGACTAGCACACATGAAGCATATAAACAAAAAGGGAAATAAAGCAAATAAATATTTTTGGATTTTTAAATTTTAATAATTTTTTTTAAATGCAAGAAAACAATAACTAAAATACAATGAGACAAGAATTAAATGAGAAGGATTGGAAACATACCTTAGATGAACTTACCTCAGTGGGGGAGAGGATCTCCCCCAAGCTTGTCTCTTGCTCACTGTTGTGAGAACCACGCGTTCCACTGGTCCCAGCGGTGCTCGTCCTCCGTGATGATGCCTTGGACCATTTCCAAATTCTGTTGCATGAGCTGCAACGTGGCTTGATTCCCGATGTGGAGGTTCTCCACCTCCTGGGTGAGTGCTTCGATCTCGGTCGGTGGCTGACGCCTCCCTCTGCGGGGGCGAGGAGTATGTGCCCAAGAGGGTGTCTTGGAATGAGGGGGTGCTTCCATGTGGGAAGAGCTCACCTCCTCTTCTTCATCGGGTGCAACATGAGAGGGACCAGCTTGCTCCTGAGAAGCACGGGCTCGTGCTCTCGTCATTCTGTCCGTCCCTGCAGCAGGACAAGGTCTTCCCCTTCTGTCCAGGGTTAGTGATGAGACATTATACAGCCAAAGTCCCTCATTGGGTAGAGGGATCTCGACTGTATCAGTCCCATAAGTCATCTTAAGCGTACCTCTTGGACCTCTTTTAATTAGACCAAGACGTATAAACGTTTCTTCAAGAATAATTGGTCTCTCTTTTAGGTATAAACTCATAAACATTCCCTCAAGCAAACCCAAAGATTCAGCAATTCTAGTCATGAATGAAGTAAAACCTATGGGCGTTTCTTGAACAACAAAGTTCTCCCGTATGTACTAGCATTTTGACAGGCAAACTTGATTTTGTTAACCATGACATACATGAGCCGCATCTCTTTAAGACCTATCCTTGATAAATCAGCCCTAGGAAACAGTGATTGCGATCCAAAAGAACATAAACCTCAAAGTTGGATTATGAATTTGCTTAGGTTTAGGATTGGACTAGTCATTGGACACAAGAATTGATTTCCAAAAGACAAGCAAAGTTAAAATTTGCTAAAGCAACCTCTTCATCTATTATGCAATCATGATCAAAGCCTAGACCAACACTCAACTCATTCCAAGACAGTCATAGTCATTATTAAACATGCGAAAGCTAACACCCAAAGCATTTGACTTAAGTGAGCAAAGGAATTCTTGGGTGAGTAACTCTATGCCACGTTCGGAATTTGCCAAAATAAGGACCAACCAATAGTATTGAAAACTATGGCAAAGTCGGTGCTCATACCGTTTTGTCGAGGAGTTCTTGGTCGAAGAGGGCGGAGTGCTTTGAAACCGCAAGTGCGAAGAGTATAGAGCTTTTCCTAACTCCTCATGGGTGACCATGAGGTTGCTAATAGGCTCCATCATCCTACCGTGCATGATGGCGGGAACAAGTTGGTGCACTTGTTCTTCCTCCTCCCTCTCATGACCCCTACTTTCGGATTGGCGAGAGCTCGAGGACGAGCCTTCGCCCTTCTTTTTGCTAGACCTTCGGAAGAGATTCTTCATCCTAACCAAACTAGTGGGCAAACAAGACCAAGCTTTTCTACTACACTACTAAGAGAGAAAAGGGAAATGTTTTGGGTTTTTGGGTTCATGACTACTACTACACTAAACTTGAGAAGGCTTGAAACACTAAGAGAGAAGAGAAGGCCAAGTGAGCTCGAGATGATTCTGCTTGGTTGTGGTGTGGGATTGAGCTCACATTGGGGTGGTATTTATAGGGTTGAAAGGGCAAGGCCAACCAAGCCAAGAGGCGGGTCGGCCGACCGCCCCTAGGGCCTTGTGATGTTGTGTTCCTCTTTAGACAAGGAATCTTGCCTCGTGCTTGCAAAAAGTCAGGAAAATGGGCAGAATCACTGGCCGGCCGACCCGTGATCTTACACCCCACCACTTTGGACATGCTTTGTCTGGTTGTCTGATAAAGGTGGTGGTGGTCCTGGTCCCAGATTCCTGCTGGTTGATTCGGATTCCTATGTCTAGTGTTTGGTGAAAGAGAAAAGGAAAGGGCAAAAGTGGAGACAAGAATAAAGGTTGTCTCCAGGTATGCAATGCTGTTCCCGATGCTTGCTTTAGTGTTGGGGTGTTCCCTAAAGCATTCTCATGCTTAAAGTAGCATCCTAAGCTAAAGTCATGAGCATTGGACCATCTCTCTTCGAATTCGGCTAGTGGGATGAGCATAGGATCCAAGTGTGTCGGCGGTGGGTGGCGGTGGGTGCACAGTGGACCAAGTCCAGGTCGGCCGACTGGGCTTGTGAGCCCCAGGCACCCAAGTGCACTTCCTTGGATTCCGCTTCTAGCCGAGTGAAGAGAGAGGTGGTGGACCCCAAAGGTCGGGTCGGTCGGCCGACCGGCCTTGGTGGCCCCACCGGCTCGCCTTTTCTCTAAACACTCTTCGAAGTTTTATTACCTATATCTAGCTTTATTTTATTGAAATAAAAGTGCAATTGTAAAAGTAAACATGCAATTGGAAAGGGAAATGCGAAATGAAATGCATGAAAATAAATATGAGATAACTACTGACATACCTGACCAGCGGAGGGCTCCGTGTTTTAGGTCCATAGAGCAGGACCTCTCCTGTCGGGTTCATTCTGTGGACACCTCAGTCTGTCCCGGAGATAGGGACCGTGAGGGTGTCTCCTTCTTCCGCCATTCTTGCTGGACTTCGGCTTTCGGCTCGGCGGGTTCTTCTTTCGCTTCGACCTTCTTGGCCGACTTAGCAGTCTTAGTGTTCTTCCATCGGCGGTGTTGGCGACACGGCTTCTGGGGTGCTTGTGCCTGCATGTTAGCTTTAAAACCATTGAAAGGCACATTCACATACCGTCCTTGGACAGACAAGTACATCTCGCCATGTTGCATGTAGATAGTGGCGTCCACCGTGCTCAGGAATGGTCATCCCAGGATGAGCGGTACTTCGATGTTGGCCCCATGTCCGGTACCAGGAAATCGACAGGGATATTCTCATCTTTAATTCTGAGTAAGATATCCCATGCCAACCCCTCGAGAAACCGGATGGTTTGGTCCACCATCTGCAAATGCACATATGTAGGGTGCAACGGGCTCCCTAACAGGTTATCATAGGTTACCTTGGACATGATGTTGACACCGGATCCAAGGTTGCAGAAGGTGTTGTCGAAGATCTGCGGTCCGATCTGGCAAGTGATCATCGGCAGGCCAGGATCTCCCTTCTTCGGGACAAACGGTGAATCCACTGTTACCCGCACAGAACGAGAATGAGGCTTACCGAACTTCGTAGTTACCAACCTGACGCCCTCAATAGGGTCCTCAGGCTTCGCCGGAATCTTACCTTGCTCATAAGTGGGGACATTTGCTTTGCTAATTGAGCTAACTGGTTTTCTAGCATTTTATTAAAGCTCAATTGATTTTTCATAGCGAGTTAAAGCTATCCATTTTCTCACTAAGACTTTCTAAGATCTTATCATTAGCCATCATTCTTTTATTAAGACCATCATTAATTTTAATTTGACCAAAGACAAGTTCTTTTAAGGAAGGTTGGTTATTGAAAGAATTACCGAATTATTATGGTAAGAATTACCTGAATGATTATTGTAACCCATACCTTGGCCTTGGTAGAAGGGGCGTGAACTCCATTGCTGTTGTTGGGGCCGATTCCCGTTGTTGAAGTGGTTGTTGTTGTTGTTGTTGTTGTTGACGTGGGTCAGTACCCACAGCACAGATAGCGGCAGGAGTCTGGATGGCCTCCACTTCCTTGTTAGAGGACGATCCCTCTATCTTCTTCATCAGGAGGTCCATCTTGGTAGAGAGCATGTCCACCTCGCTAAGGGCGTGGACACCTCTCTTCTTGGGCTGAAGGCGCTCTTCGTTCCATCCTTGGTTGACCACCATCTTCTCGATGAGCTCCTTGGCATCCACGACATTGTGTTGCGGGAATGCCCCTCCAAAAGCATCAAGGTGACTCCGGGCTACGCCGGTCGGCCCCATGGTAGAAACCTTGAATAATGAGCCATTCGTCTATCCCGTGGTGGGGACAGGCTTGAATGTACTCATTGAGACATTCCCATGCTTCGGGAAATGTCTCATCGGACTTTTGCTGGAAGCTTGAGATCTTCCCACGCAGGACACTGGTCTTGCCCACGGGAAAGAACTTTTTGAGGAATGCATTGGCACATCTGTCCCAGGTTGTCACCTTGGCCTTGTTGTTTTAGAACCATTGCTTCACTTTTCCCAACAATGAGAATGGGAAAAGACGAAGGCGAACGGCATCTGCGGTGATGTTCTTGACCGTGAAGGTGTTGCACACCTCCAGAAAGTGTTGGAGGTGAGCGTTGGCATCCTCATGTGGCTTTCCACAAAATTGATTGGCTTGCACCATGTTGATCGGTGCGGCTTGAGTTCAAAGTCGCATCGCCCAAGTTCACGTTCGGACCCGTAGCGACAAAGTCGGCCGACGACGACAAGAACTCGGCGATGGTCTTCGAGCCATGACCGCCTCAACAACCGGTGCGGGACTTCCTTCCACACTTGTCTAAAAGATGATAACAAGAAAAAAGACAAGTGAAGGGCAAGCCCCGTAACACTACCGGATACTTAGATTAAGAGTAGACCACGGATTCCAATTTACTATAAATTCTTAATACGGCGCTTCCCGGCAACGGCGCCGAAATGCTTGTTGGCGAGATCTTAGCGCAATCACTAGAACTCGATAAAGATACTAGTTTCCCGGCAATGGTGTCAGAAATGCCTAACGACACTTCTTAGCACACATCGACTAGCATGAGGTAGATGCGACTGGCGTCTGATAGCTAAGCCTACTGCAAACCCGAACTACCACCAGAGAGAGGGTGTCACAATTCCTCTTCCGGCAACAGCCTAAGAATGATAAGCTAAGCTAGATTCAAGTGACGACGTAAGACTAACCAAGGGTAACTCTGCAAGCGCACGGTACCACCGTAGCACTTCAACCGGGTGAGTATTCCGGTGTCGAATTTGTAGTTCGCTCACGGAAACGGATTAAGACTCTCTAGCAAATGTGTGATGGAAACCCGTGGTGGTTCTACTCAATCTAAGCTATTGATATTGATAAAGGGGTGAGTGTTGATATGAGTGATAAACTAAGGGTAACTAGTAGGTAGCTAGCTAGGTGGGAGGACAACGAGTGAGTAAGGACTCCTATGTATCTAACTATACTTCGTGTTCTAATCTAACTAGTGTAACGACTTAAGTAAACTAATGCCTAGACCATCGGTGTGATAGGGGAAGTCGGGGACAAATAGGAGGGTTGCGTTCTACGTGGGACTAACTCGTATTCCAAAGGACCTTTGACTTTAATGGGCGCCCTACACCTATCCCGATGCAAATAGATATAACCGGAAGATGCGTTCTGTCACAACCGCCCCGCTAATATACGTCGGAAAGTGAATGGATATACCAATCAACGATAGGGTGCATCCACTATTAAGCACTAGCCTAAGCACCTCGCCTAATCTAGTCTTAAGACTCCGGCTACCACGTAAGTAGCCTCGGCCCCGATTGGTAGTGAAACACACACAAACGATCTAGACACTAACTAGTTCGGACTCTACACTAACGAGACTAAGACACAACACTACTACACTAGTATAGCGAAAGGTGCACTAAGTAAATGCGAAAGTAAAGTACTCAAAGTAAAGACTTAATAAAGTAAAGCAAGACTATATTAATATAAGAAAAGTACTTCGAAAGTAAAGGTACAAGAGCTATACCAGATTCTCCAGAAGACGACTCCGGAGACCCGAGCTTCGCTCGACTCGACTCTAACTCCCACTCTAGACTAGACTACACTACTCTTGATCTCCCAAGAGAGCTTGAGCTTGAGAACACTAATGTGAACTACTTGGGGACACTTTACAATAAGGGACTAGAGGGGTATTTATAGTGGAGGTGGAGTAGGGGTTACTCCAGCGCCACGTCAGCAATCCGTGTGCTCTCCGTCATGCGCCGTAGGATCAAACCGACCTTCCACCGACTTGAATGGATGGCTCTTGGTGCAGGACACGTGGGAGTCATGCAGGAAGGTGGTGGAAGTGAATCGACCTCAAGTGGGTCCCACCTGCAGGTTAGCCGACCAATGGTTGGCTGACAGGTGGGTCCCACTAGCCTTCTAGAAGGTCCAGGTGGCAGTGGGAGCAATGCCAAGGTGTCCTGCCACCAAAGGCAGGTCGGCCGACCTGGCATTGGGCCCCTGGTCCACGTGGCAGATTCCTGGTGCTGTCCTGGCTTGTCCGAAGTTGGGTTCACTTGATATCTTGCTTGCTTCTATGTGGATCCTTAGCCCAATGTACCAATCAGGTGGAATGTTGATGTGTGATACATTTGGGTCCAGGATCGGGTTTTCTGTAGTATCGGGGACCTTGCTTGGTGGTCGGATCCGGTGAGACCGAGAATCGCCGCAGACACGGGTTTTGGTCTCGAGAGGGCCTGTTTCCAGCTTTCTGCATTTCACAAGCCAAGAGTACAAGTGGAACTTTATTAGTGATAAATATGCTCATGTGATGCTTATCTTCCTTCTATCGAGGACCGTTGACGGGTTTTACGAGTGTACCAAAACTGGTCTTTATTCCCGTCAATAGCGTGACGAGAGGGTCAAAGAGCATAGCCCACCGATCCGGCAGTGCTGGCAAAATCAGCGACATGGGAGTGGCACAGCCCAAACACCAAATCATGGTTGAGTTTGTCATGGGCTGCACGAACATGTTCAGGTAATTTGAATGCCACGGATTCATACGAACTCCGATTGAGGCAAACGACCCGGCCACGCGAAGCTAACGACGAGGCCCATGTGCCTGCAAAAACTGAGGCCCAGCCGAGCTAACCTTGGAGCGGCCGCGCCAAGGGAACGAGTGTTGACGGTTGTTAATGATCAATTTTATATGTCAACCAGAGAGAGAAAGAGGGGTATAATCTGTTCACCACCATAGACTTAGGGTTTAAACTAACAGATTCCACAAGTTTTGGTGAATATGTGTTTTCGCGGGGATTATCGGGAAAACATCCAAGGAGGCCCACATGTCATGATTACATAGAGAGAAAGACCGAACGGGTAAAATTGTATATTCTAGAAGACTCCGAAGGCAAACCCTGGAAGCGGGACCCACTCCGCAGCAGTGGTGGGTCGGCCGACTCCCGTGGTGGGTCGGCCGGCCCGCCACCTCCACCAATCGAGTGGAGGCTCGCGGATCCCGCCTCCACCGACCTTGAGGAGCAATAATTATCGTTCGTTTAGGTCGGTTTGATCCGATGGCTGTGGTGCATCCTAGGGGGCTATATATTCGAGCCCCGGCCCCCGCTCGAGCGAATTCATTCTAGAATTCATTATTGAGAGGTAGCCATCGGCAAAGCCGGGGTTTAGAGAGAGATCTCCACCAGAGAATTAGAATAGATACTCTAGATCTTCAAGTTCTACATAGGTTTAGACTAGATAGAGGAAGAATCGGGCGCTGTGCTCGGAATTCCGGATCTTCATCATCGAAATTAGTATTATCTTGTATCTATTCTTGTGACTTTATTCTAAATATCATTATGTTTCTATTTATTATGTTCCTAGTTTATTCTAGTTCTACATTTGATATGGTTATGATTGGTAATAAGTTTATGTATATGTTTGCAAAGCGCTTAGCTCTCTTCCCGGGGGTTAGGTGGTAGATTTCATGTAAGCATGGTGCTTAGATGCCGTTTACCTGCAAATGCACCCTATTGGCCGGGTCGTGTGGTAGATCGCGGAAGTGACGGTTCCGTTGAGTCCTCTCGTATTCCATCCCCGTTGGTAGGTCTAGCGAACCAAAGTTGCGTAGTAAGTCCCGCTATGTCTTGGCTTGTTATAGCAATGATCCTTATACATAGATGAAGAGTCTTTTGTGCTGTATATGATAGTGTAGAGTTGGAGTAGATGAATGACTTAGTAGATTAGAACCTACATAGGATTTATGTTTCTTGCACTAATCGACGTCAACCTACTTTTTGTGAGTAGTCTATATCTAATCTACGTGTGATTTATACCCCGAGCTTATTACTTTATATTCCCTTATTTATCATGGTTTACCCTACGCAAAGTTTGTGACTCGTGTAATCAATCACTCATAAGTAGTCGTGTTTAGCAAGTTCATCTCATTGTTTAAGTCCGTAGTTCTTTCCTTTGAGCTAAATATAAATAACGATACCGGAATACTTCTGGTAAAATGCTACAATGGTGTATTATCTCGTTCGCTTGCGGATCCCATATTTTTCTTGATTAGAGGAGCAGGTTTCTATACCAACACTTCTCGGCGCCATGCTAGGGATGACAACTTAGCGTGAGTGGTGTTAGAGGTGTCAACAAGCATTTTTGGCGCCGTTGCCGGGAACGGAATAAACCTTTAGACAAAAATTGCTTAAGCGAGATACTTAGAAAATGAGTGATTGTCACTAGTCACCTCTACTTTGGCGGGTTCACCCCGTTGTTTTTCTTTGTCTATATTTTATATAGGGTATTAGCGGATTGAATCGATTCATCCAAAACTCTCGATCATCGAGTCGGTTCAATCAAGAAGGAAGCTCGTCACCAATCAAGATGGGTGAGAAGACCTTACGGAGTTCTCTCGCTCCAACAATAGAGAACATCCGCACCGGTCCAAGCAATACACAATAATATGGAGTCTCGAGATCAAGCCAAGTCTCATCAACATGGTGCAAGCTATCCAATTCGGTGGAAAGGTACATGAAGATGCAAGTACACATCTACAGGACTTCATGGAGATTGGAAACACCATCGCCATAGATGGAGTTAAAGAAGACCTCATACTTCTTCGCCTCTTTCCATTCTCACTAGTGGGAAGAGCGAAGCGAAAGGTTCTATGCCAATAAAGAAGATATCAATACATGGGCGAAGTGTTCCAAGGCCTTTCTAGCAAAATTCTTCCCAATAGGCAAAACCAATGCCTTAAGAGGAAAGATTACCAATTTCCAACAGCGGAAGACGGAGACCATGTCGAAGCATGGGAGCGTTTGCAAGGATATATCCAAGATTGTGCCCATCATGGAATGGAAGAATGGTTACTCATGCAAGGTTTCTATCACGGATTAACTCCATTCTAGGACTCCGAGTAGAACATTCGTCGAGAAGTCAAGGATCCCGATGGACACGTTGCGAACGGAGATTCGCACGAGATGTGATCAAGAACCAGGAACCCGACGTGGAGTAGTCGAGTACCTAGAGGTACAACCTGATCTTCTAACTAAGGCAAGCCCCGGAGCATTCCTCCTACGGTTTGCAAATGTTTTACCTTGTGTCCTTTTATTCTTTGTGATGCATTAAGTTATAGGCGTTGATTGGAACCGTAGTTGCATCAGGACTACCTTGCCACCAGAAGTATCCTACTTTGTGTACAGGAATCGACTACATGCTTAGGCCTGCTCTATTAATCAGTAGAAGCCGGATGATCGACCATCGTCCGCGATGATAGGTGGTTACTACCCCTTTTGGATTGAGAATAGTGAGATGTTGGATATGAACATAACCATGTGGCCTTCTAAATCATCTCTAAAGAAATATGGCTTTGTACGTCCTCGATCATGTTGAATGCCGCCTCACAGATAGCTGGAAAAGGTCGTGTAGGGACTATTCCGCGAAGCCAAGAATCTACTTGGGTCGGGTTTCAACTTCCAGGTATCCATGCCGGCGATGGGGGAGGGGAAAACAAGGTGCCGGAGAGTGAGTCCTTAAGATGGGGCGTTGTCATTTGATGGGCACGCTTACCTGTTGGCTGTCGGAGTTTCCTTGGTCATGGTGGTGAGTTGTTGATCCCGCGTCTTTTCCCGAGTAGATCATGGTGACTAAGGCTGCTCTTGCAAAGCATGCCTGGTTTGTGTGAGGAATACCCCGCCAGCTGGTTTGCAATCGATTATAATCACCATCGTTCCTAGACAGTGAATACTTGATCGAGATAGTGGCATGGTCGCCAATAATATCTCTTGTGCGAGTTGGTTATGTTCACTCATGTTGGTTTAATGATTACTCAATCAATGCGGATACTTAATGTTGATTGCTTCTACCTTAAAAATGTGAGTAGTGCAGGTGCTAATGTTGTAATGGCAGGATCCAACTTAATTGGATAAGCTAGAGAGTCCTTTTGTCACTAAATGAATATTATTAAGCTCATCTTTTTGGCAAACAAAGGAGTCGGCTAACCCACTATATAGCCTGGCATCCACCAAAGAGTCTTTATTTTCTTTTAGTCAGGTAAGTCTTGCTTGAGTACAACGTACTCAGGGTGCAATTCCCACTGTTGTTTGTTGTAGGTTGAAGATTACCATGGTGATGACACGGTGGACTTATATCCCATTACGGGAGGAATAGACTTCCGGCAAGTCAACTCTTATATCTCATCTACATGTTTTTGACGGAGTCAACTCTGAGCTGGCACTATATTTAAATATTTAGGTGTGAGTGTAATTGCAAAGACTATTCTCTTCCGCTGTTTATTTGAAAATCCTCAGTTGTAAAATATCATATTTGTAACCATCCGTGTACTTATAAAGTTTGTAAAAGTAATTTAAGTGAATGGGAACTGCTGAACTTTGTGATCCGGATGTGACTTTGAGAAAGTTCGAGATCTTTCGGGATTTCGCGGACTACCGGGCTGGTATAATTGCGGTTTACTACTTAAGCTGCCACGGTGGCTTGTTTAGTGCACACCAATTAAATTAGTTGGTCGGTTCTGTTACATTGATGACTGAGGCCATGGCTTGTAAGCAGGGTTTCGATGCAGCAATATTTTTTGGCATGTCCCAAGTTCTGATTGAAATGGACTGCTATCTACTGAAAGAAGCTGTCAGCAGTCGCGAGTTTGATCTAGCTCCAGCAGGCGGAGTATTTCAAGAAATCAAGGACAAGGGGAATGAACATTTTAATAGTTTTTCCATTTTTAATATTCCCAGAACTTGTAATTCATGTGCACATGAATTAGCGTATTGTGGGTTGAGTTGAGACCCGGCCCAGTACCATTTCTGGACTGACCCCCTCCCATAGTTTGTATCAAGTTTGAATGCTCGCGATTTAGCGGAGCACGAGTTGATTAATATAGAGCCCTAAGTCATGGGGCGAGGTTTCAGAAAAAAAACCTCATAAATCTTTGACTAATTATTAGCTGACCTATACGCATTATATTATTATTGTCTAATTTCTCATTATCCTAGTAACAATGTCTTTTTAAGGTTTATCTTAAGTTAAACTTCTTCAAGTTTGATCTAATTTGTTTTTTTGTCTAAGTTGGTGTTTGTAAAGTGCTGCTACATTTTTTTTAAAATAGTTAAACTTAAAGTCTTAACTTGGGACAAAAACTAAAGGGGCTTTGGTGTTTCTACCCTCGTTTTTAAGTCAAATTATGGTTTTACCCTCTTTTTTTAACATTGTGATTTTACCCTTATTATTTTCAAACGAAGCGAGGGTCTACCCCCGGTCTGTTAAGTACCTCTAACGGTGTTAAAAAGGACAATTTTGCCCATGCATTTTTACCCTTGTTTTATTATGATATTTGTGTTTTTACCCCTATTTTAAATCAGGTTCATATTGTATCCAGGTTTTTTTAAAAATTCAACAGCATTTCAGCTTACAATCCAAATAATTCAATATCACACAACAAATAATCCACACATATTGAATTAGCAGCAACAACATATATCATGCCTTCATAGTCCTACAATCACATGAGGGAAGAAACGAGTTAACAAATCTACTAATCGCTCCTACAAATCACTGGATTGAAGCACACATCTCAGAAATAGAGTTGACCTTTGCTCTCCCATGGTGGCCAACTCTTCCATGGTCGGACATGCTGCTGCTGCGGACTCTAGCCTGCGGGGCAGGGCCAGGCGAGGCCCCCAGCCGCACCACTGAGGGCCGCCGCGCTGCATCCGGTAGCCATGTCGCAGGTTAGAGAAGATGACCAGCGAGAGCAAGCCGGAGGGAGAGAAGACGACCCGAGGAGGGGAGCTGGACGGAGGGCGGACGAGAGCCACCACCGCTTGCTGCGCCACCGCCGCCCGCATGAAACCCTAGCCAGGCGCGAGCGGTAGCCACGAGCAGGAGTGGGCCGAAGGGAGAGGAGGAAGAGGCCGATGGGAGGAGGAGCGCCGCCGTCACTTGCCATGCCACTGGAGTCGCGTGCGTGCGGCGACCGGAGTCACGATTCCCTTTGGTGAAACCGTGCGATTCCCTTTGGTGGAACCGTGTGGCAGAACCTCCTAAGTAATGTGGCCCACATGCACCAATCCTTGTCTTAAAAGACCTCAGATGGCTATGCATGTGATCCACAAGACTTAAAAAGCTCTGTCGGGTGTCCTCGGGAAACCCGAATCATCCACGAATCTTTCGAACTGGATCAATCATTACAAGAGACATTGCAGTATACAACAATTTTACAATAAAATAATATACATCAAAGTGAAGGCGGAAGTCTTACAATAACATAAGTTTACAGACCTTAAGTTTTAAACCTTACAAACCATGAGTTAAGTTATTACAAACCATAAAGTAGTAGATAGCATTAGGATAACTTTATTACAGCACTTCAAACGCGGTGCTTGCCCAAGACCAAACACACTATTCGTCGTCACTCTCCGGAACGACTGTCATGCAACAAGGTGCAAAGCACACCTGGGCATGAGACTCACCTGCAACAAGGGTTTAACAAACCCTGAGTACAAAAGTACTCAACATGACTAACCCGACGAAAAAGGTGATGAAGACTCAGGAATGCAGGCCAGATAGGAATCAAGGTAAGGTCCAAAGCAAGAATCCATTCTTTTGCAGAAAAGCAGCTAAGAGTGAGTCCTTACCCTTTCATTTTATTAAAGCATGAGCTTCTTTTACGCTAAACTAAATCAAGTCAATTCAGCAGATCAAGGTAATTCATACAACTCTCTTTTACTTCTACCATCAAGTAATCATCTTGTATCTACGAAGCAGGGCAGTCGATCAAGTCTCCATAACCGAGGAGCACGATGTTTCGAAACAATTTACTCAGCTGAGGATCTCTAAACACACGATATAAGTGGGACTCTAACCCACAATTATATCAACAATACCGTCGGACATTCTAGAACTAGGCTCAGCTTCCGTGCCACCCGAGAATACTTGTACACCACCAATCCGGGTTACGACCCACGAGAGTAACTAGTATTCCCGCCATCTCGCCACTCCCAGTGCACGGGCTCACCGTACTAGTCCTTAGATTATCCTAGGGTAAAGCTTTTTCGTAGATATGTGAGTAGTTGCAAAGTCTCGATCAAGCAAGCCTACGACGAACGGTCCTTAATTGACCAGTCGGCAACACTACATCAACCACTTTCCTTGATGCAAGTTTCCGACCGATCTTACTTTCATTTTCTAGCATCAGGATTCAACATGTGATCATAGCGTACTCATTTTGAAACATCTCATTTGAAAAGCCTACCAATAAAGCAGGGCTAAGCATACTACGCAATTTCAAAATAAAACAGGTGTCAAGGGTGGTATTCGAATAACAAGATAGGTGATGCATCAATTAGGTAATCACACAACTCCTATCACCTAATGCAGCATTTCAGAGCATAAGTGATAAAACTTTATAAAAACAAGGAAGGGTTAATGCATCCGGGGCTTGCCTTCAAGAGAGTAGACAGACGACTCAGGTTCAGGATCAGCACCACAGATATCAAAACCAGATTCCTGAACAGGTTCCTCCTTTGGATTCGGATCAACGTTACTCTCCTCGTTCACGTTGTCTACACGATAATGATATGTTTCACTAATGGTGGAATTCAAAACGTGATGCAAGAAAGATGCATAACAAGATTAAATAACTTGAGTACAACTTTCCTTCGTGATAAAGTTGTACACTAACAACATTAATTAAATTGAACCTAGGGTTATACTAGTGTTAACTACACTATTAATGAAAGTGATTAAGCAATAAATAAATATTAATTAAGTCCTAAACAGAATCAGGGATTAAGCTCAATCAACTTAATTAAATGCCAAAGGTCATTAGGGTTAATGACCTGAGGTCAACAATCAATGACCAAAGTCAAACAACCTATAATTAGCAAGGTTGACTAATCAAATTAATTTAATTAGCTAATAAATAAGGCTAATTAAGCAAGAAATAAAAGTTTGGCAAATTAATTCCAAAAATTAATTTTAAGTAGATTATTATATAAACAGTGCACAAAATAATTTTCGGAATTTTTGGACATAAGAATAAATTATTAAAAATAAAACAAGGCACATTTTCTAATTAAAAAGGGTAATTTTTACACTAATAACATAATAGCAAAATTTGCATTTTGAACATTCATTAAATCAAGCTCAGTGAGGAGAGTCTACCCACAAAATTTCACAATTTTTGGACTACTGGATAATTAGTTATGAATTTCTAAAGAAAAATACATTTAAAAGAATTTTTGGAAAAAGAAAAAGGAAAAACAGGGGAGGTTGTCTTCAACCTCGCGCCGGCTACCCTAGCGGCGGCGCGGAAGCGGCAGACTTTCGCCGGCGACGGAGCTCGGGCGGCGCAGAGATCACCTAAGCGACCTACGCGACGAGGCGGGCTTCCTGAGCCTACTAGCGCGGCGGCGGAGCGGTTGCAGCAGGCATGCCAGCGGCCATGGCGGAGCGACGGCGCTGCGGCTCGGCGGTGAGGCGAACGGGAGCGACTCCGGCGTGGATAATGCGCGCATCATGACCAGCGTGACAAGGCGAGCACAAAGCACTTATCAATTGAATGAAATTGGCAACGCAAGCGCGACGACGGCGAGCTCGGCGGCTGGCAAGGTCATGCCGACGGCGGCGCGCGCGGGATGTCCACTACAAAGCACCTCGGACCAAATTGAAGGAACGATCGTGAGCAGAAGCTCACCGCGGGCACGGTGCGCACGGAGATGAAACGGCGGAGCAGTCGGAGAGGTGAGTTCGGCGGTGACAGAGAGCTCGGCGGCGAACGACGATGGCACGGGCGGCGCTCCGGGACGACCTGTCCACCAAATCAAGAACCAAAGGGAGCACCATGAGCGCAAGAGCAAGGCGACCACGAAATTGACGACGAATTGGAGAGAAAACCGACGATGGAAGAAGATGACGACGGCGGATCACGGCGGCGCGGGCGGACGGCCGTGAAGAAGATGATGGCGCGCGGCGATTCTAGCGGGAGCGAGGCGCCATGATCATGCTCTACGGATTCGCGAGGCTGAGGCGAAGACAGTGGTGCGGTTTGTTTGGGCAGAGGCGAAGCGAAGGCGACGGCGGGCGGTGGCGGAGCTCAAGCTCGGCAATGGCGCGGCGGCCAAAAGAGAAGGACGAAGCCGTCCCTCTTCGGCCTTATCTCGGGCGAGCAAGCCGGGGAGGAGGACACGTCAAAGCGGCGACGGCCACGCGGCGCCGAGTGCCGGCGCGACACGGCGAGGGCGGCGGACGCGGTTTGGAAGCCCTCCGAAGGCCGCCGGCGTCGGGCGTGCGGCGGAGACAAACTCGAGGCCAAATTACCAAAATGCCCCTACACTAAATTTTGATGTTTTCTCACAAATTTGAACTGAACTTGAAAAACTCCAAAAAGAGACTTGGCCTAATTTTTAAAGATAAATAATTTTCTCAACTGGAACTTGTTCAAATTCGGCCTACAAATATGAAGTTTAATCAAATTTTGAAAAGGGGACAAAAACCCTTCAAACAAACATATTGCATAACTTTTGATTTTTCAAAAGAACTTGAAAATCTTCAAAACTTTGAAATACTCATATTTTCAAACCAAACCTTTTCACCATAGAAAGTTTTCCCAAAATATGGATAGTTTTTGAAATATGAATTTAAAACCAAAAGGGGACATTTCTTTGAAATCAGTATTTTCAAAATTATTTGAAATTCTTTCAAGAAACTTGAAAAACTTCAAACACCAACATTGTAGCTCTCATCGAGACCCACAATTTTCCTTTTTGAACCAACCCCAAATTCTAGATAGATTTTGAACAATTGAAAAGGGGATAAAACCGGGGTTTCGGAAATAGGGTTTTAAAAGGAGTTTTGAGCTTGATTTAATTGGTAGATTAATTGGTTGGTTATTAATGATCACAAACATCAACCAAGGTCATTTTTAGGTCCATGACCCAAAGACACCCTTGGTTGACCAAGTTGGCTTCGAAATCATTTTAATAGCTCTCAAGTTTTAATTGTTGACTTGGATTTATAAACTATGTCGACACTAGTGTTGCCACACAGACCACACCTCAAGGTACATAGAGTACAACCCAAGTATTGGAGATGGCATTCAAAAATAAGATTTTTTTGATGAAGTCAAACATCATTTCCGGCTACAGCACGTCAACCTAAGAATATAAAATTATTTTAGTTGATGCACAGAAAGGTTGACCTAACATGAATGCTTTGCAATGCATATGATGACATGTCAAGTTTTAGTTACCATAACATCAGAGATGTTACTACCCTTCCCCCTTAAAGAAATCTCGCCCCAAGATTTAAAGCCTTGGGTTTAGCAATGGAAAAGGAAATGTGTCAGACAAACACATCTCACATAAGGACATAAGGAAAGGGGTTTTTTTTTACAACTCACACCAGACTAGTTACAACTCTTAGAGGAAATTGCAGCTTAGATAGAAGCATAGAACTCTGGGAATTGCTCTGACAGATACTCCTCGGACTCCCAAGTAGCTTCTTCTTCTGAGTGGCGATCCCACTGTATCTTGTACCACTTAGTTGTTTTGCTGCGGGTAACACGATCTTTCTGATCCAGAACTCTCACAGGGTATTCTGAATAAGTCAGATCAGGCTCGAGTTCAATTCCTTCAACATCAACAATTTTATCGGGTGGTCGAAGACATTTCTTGAGCTGTGACACATGGAACACATTGTGCACTGCTGATAGATGCTCAGGTAACCTCAAACGATACGCTACCTTCCCACACTGCTCAATAATCTGAAAAGGACCAATGTAGCGGGGTGCTAACTTGCCTTTAACTCCGAAACGACTAACTCCTTTCATGGGTGACACTTTCAGATACACATAATCTCCTTTAGTGAACACCAGAGGTCGACGCCTCTTATCAGCATAACTCTTTTGACGAGATTGAGCAACCTTCATATTCTGTTGTATCTGTTTAACCTTTTCTTCGGTCTCTTTCACTAGATCAACCCCAAAGAACTGTCTTTCTCCAGGTTCTGACCAATTCAGCGGAGTTCTACATCTACGACCATACAATGCTTCAAATGGTGCCATCTTGATGCTTTCTTGATAACTATTATTATAAGAGAACTCTGCTAAAGGTAAACATTCATCCCACTTCTCTGAAAAATTGAGGGCACATGATCTCAACATATCTTCAAGAATTTGGTTGACCCTCTCAGTTTGACCACCAGTCTGCGGATGATAAGCTGTACTGTATAGCAATTCTGTACCCAATGAATCATTAAAACATTTCCAGAAGTTGGAGACAAATTGGGTACCTCTATCTGAAACAATGGTCTTAGGAATCCCGTGCAGACTCATAATTCGTGATATATAGGTTTTTGCATAAACCACCACAGGATCTCTAATCTTTGCAGGAAGAAAGTGACCTGACTTAGTGAGTCTGTCAACAATAACCCAAATTGAATCAAACCCTCTTGCTATCTTGGGTAAACCCACAATGAAATCCATACTGATGTCTTCCCACTTCCATGCGGGAATAGGCAATGGCTGCAGCTCACCTGCTGATCTCAAATGCACAGCTTTGACTTTCTGACATGTATCACATCTTGCTACATACCTAGCAATCTCTATCTTCATTTTGGTCCACCAAAATCTCTGCTTCAAATCATGGTACATCTTATTGCTTCCTGGATGAATAGAGAACTTAGTGTTGTGTGCTTCATCGAGGATTTTCTGACGTAACTCAGGGACTTTTGGTACGACCAAACGATTCTTGAACCATACAATACCTTCTTCATCAACTCTAAAACAAGAGTCTTCATGTTTACTAGCCTTTTCTTTAATCTTCTCTTTGATACACTTAATTCCCTTACTATTTCTCTGTGCAGCAATAATCTGCTCTTTGATAGTTGTCTCAATAGTCAGATTAGACAAACTGCCTTGCTGAACCATCTCTATGCCTAGTTTCTCAAGCTCATGACACAATGAAATATCAAGAGGCCTCACTGTTAAACAATTGCAGTGACTCTTTCGACTGAGTGCATCGGCGACCACATTCGCCTTACCAGGATGATAATGCACTTCTAGATCATAATCCTTGATCAACTCTAACCAACTTCTTTGCCTCATATTCAATTCATCTTGAGTGAAGATATATTTCAAACTCTTATGATCTGTATAAATATGACAAGTGCTTCCTAGCAGATAGTGACGCCATATCTTCAATGCATGAACAACTGCTGCTAACTCCAGATCATGAGTTGGATAGTGCACTTCATGTCGCTTAAGCTGCCTTGAAGCATATGCAATAACTCGGCCTTCTTGCATCAATACACACCCAATACCAGTACCTGAAGCATCACAGTAAACATCAAATGGCTTCTGGATATCTGGCGAAGCTAAGATTGGTGCAGATGTCAACAACTTCTTCAAAGTCTGAAAAGCTTCCTCACATTCAGGTGACCAGACAAACTTCACTTGATTCTTCAATAATTCAGTGATAGGCTTGGACACCTTTGAGAAATCTGGGATAAATCAACGATAATATCCTGCCATTCCCAGGAAACTATGAATTTGATGAACTGTTTTTGGAGATTCCCAATCAAGCACATCTTTTACTTTACTAGGGTCCACAACGACACCTTCAGCTGACAAGACATGCCCAAGAAACTGAACTTCTTTGAGCCAAAACTCACATTTGCTGAACTTAGCATACAACTGATGTTTCCTTAAACGCTCAAGAACAATGCGTAAATGCTTCGCATGTTCGGCTTCATTCTTGGAGTAAACCAAGATGTCATCAATAAAAACCACCACGAATTGATCAAGTTCTGGCATAAACACCGAGTTCATAAGATACGAGAAATGAGTTGGTGCATTGGTAAGTCCAAAAGACATAACCAGGTACTCATATAACCCATATCTAGTAGTGAATGCAGTCTTTGGAATATCTTCGGGACGAATCTTGATTTGATGATACCCTGATCTGAGATCTATCTTGGAGAACACCTTTGCTCCAGCTAACTGATCAAAGAGCAAATCAATATGGGGCAAAGGATACTTATTCTTAATAGTCACCTCATTCAATGGACGACAGTCCACACATAACCTCAAGGTCTTATCCTTCTTCTTAACAAAGATAGCAGGGCAACCCCAAGGTGATTTACTATGCCTAATAAAACCTTTATCTAGCAATTCTTACAACTGAATCTTCAGCTCTGCCAACTCTGGCGGTGCCATTCGATATGCTCTTCGGGATATTGGAGCTGTTCCAGGTTGCAACTCAATCACAAACTCAATGTCTCTGTCAGGAGGTAATCCAGGTAACTCATCAGGAAACACATCTTGAAACTCTTGAACAACTCGGATATGTTCAATTTTCTTTACTGAAATAGCATTGACTGTCTCAACCTTTTTCTTGAGAATTGGGAAACGGATGAGAAGCTTAGACTTACTATTAGGTAAGTTGACTCTCACAGATCTATTGAAAATATCTATCACTGCCCCATGCTGACTCAACCAATTCATTCCCACTATCACATCTATTGCCTGCTCTTTCAGGACTATCATATTGGTGGGAAAAATATGCCCACCCAGATCTATAGGTACTTCACGTACCACCTCTCTAGTACACATTCGCCCCCCTGGTGATTGTATAAAGAACTCTTCATTTGTTGTGGTCATAGGTATGTCATGCTTCTTAACAAAAGTACCATTGATGAATGTATGTGATGCGCCTGAATCAAAAAGCATAATTGCAGGATGATTGGCAACAGAAAACATACCCAACATGATAGGTTCGCCCTCAGGAATCTCTCCAGCTTGAGTAAAGAAAACCCGACCTGACTTCTTGTCATTCTTGCCCTTCTGAGCATTCTGGTTACCACCACGATTCTAATTCTGCTGCTGCTGTTGCTGTGGACCAGGAGCTCTGGGAATACCAGAACCATACCGCCCCGGATACGGGCAGTCCCTCGAGAAATGACCAGACTTGCCACAATTATAGCATGGGTAATCATAATTTTGGGGAGCTGGGTTACGAATGCCAGGGGCATTCGGCTGGCGTGGTGCTGGAAGAGCTGCAGCAGGACGGAAGAATGGCTGCTGCCTGAAACTGTGGTGGACGAAAAGGGAAATGACCATGATTCTGAGGATGATAAATAATTTTCTGGCGCTTCTGATTACCACCAAAAGAACTAGAGAAACCACTCTTCTTCTTTTTCAGCTCTTTATGCTTGCGAGTCTTATCCTCAAATGCAATGGCAATGTTCACAGTCTCTTGATAAGTAGCATTGGGAGATCCAGTGAGCATTATCTGAATCTTGCTGTTCAGACCTCTGATAAAGCACTCCCTCTTCTTACGATCAGTGTTCACATGCTCTGGGGCATACTGAGACAACTGATTGAACTTCCCGACATACTCCATAACCGAAGTATCACCTTGCTGTAATGCCAAGAATTCCTCTAACTTGATAGTCATCAAACCTTCAGGGATATGGTGAGCTCGGAAGGCTTCAACAAATTCCTCCCAAGTCACACGGTGTCCAGCAGGCTGTTCAGCAAGAAAATTTGCCCACCAGGCACCAGCACGACCCCTGAGCTGTTGAGCGGCAAACACAGGCTTCTGATAGACAGTGCATTCAATTAGACTAAACTTCTGCTCCATAGTGCGGAGCCAGTCATCTGCCTCTATTGGATTATCAGTCCTAGAGAAAACCGGAGGATGAGTATCTGTAAAATCCACATAGGTAGTCTCCTCTCTGTGATTGCGGCCACGGTTACCCTGCCCTGCATTCTGGGCCAATATGGTGGTTGCATTAACAAGAGCAGCAATGGCCTCTGCCAAGGTGGGTGGAACTGGCGGTGGATTATTGGCATTCTCCCCATCTCGGGAGGTTTCAGCACGATCCTTAGTACGAGTGCTTGCAGGCATCTGTTGCATAACCAAGCCAAACTTTAACCTCAAGCTTTCAGCAAAAGATACGATCAAGATTAAAGAATAGATGGGTGGGATCTGAATGCTAGCAAGAATAGGATTGTTACTACTTAACCCAATTCACATTAAGAGGGAAGGTAATTATTATCAGGTGAATAAGTATGATGCATGAATCGAACCTACGTTCTACGCTTAAAAATACATTAATGTAACACATACCTAAAAGTAAATTTTATAAATAGGGCAATATTAATATGCTATCCACCACTTAGCTTTTTAAACATGACTTAAAGAGCTAGAGAATGGAACATAGGTAGATCATAAGCAATTTGGACCCAAAATAGTCAAGTTAAGTTTTTGTAGATCCAAAACCCTTTTGAAGTTTTGCAAAGATACTACAATAGCTCAAGAATAACGATTCGGCTCTGATACCAGCTGTGGCAGAACCTCCTAAGTAATGTGGCCCACATGTACCAATCCTTGTCTCAAAAGACCTCAGATGGCTATGCATGTGATCCACAAGACTTAACAAGCTCTGTCGGGTGTCCTCGGGAAACCCGAATCATCCACGAATCTTTCGAACTGGATCGATCATTACAAGAGATATTGCAGTATACAACAATTTTACAATAAAATAATATACATCAAAGTGAAGGCGGAAGTCTTACAATAACATAAGTTTACAGACCTTAAGTTTTAAACCTTACAAACCATGAGTTAAGTTATTACAAACCATAAAGTAGTAGATAGCATTAGGATAACTTTATTACAAAGACTTCAAACGTGGTGCTTGCCCAAGACCAAACTCACTATTCGTCGTCACTCTCCGGAACGACTGTCATGCAACAAGGTGCAAAGCACACCTGGGCATGAGACTCACCTGCAACAAGGGTTTAACAAACCCTGAGTACAAAAGTACTCAACAAGACTAACCCGACGAAAAAGGTGATGAAGACTCAGGAATGCAGGCCAGATAGGAATCAAGGTAAGGTCCAAAGCAAGAATCAATTCTTTTGCAGAAAAGCAGCTAAGAGTGAGTTCTTACCCTTTCATTTTATTAAAGCATGAGGTTCTTTTACGCTAAACTAAATCAAGTTAATTCAGCAGATCAAGATAATTCATACAACTCTCTTTTACTTCTACCATCAAGTAACCATCTTGTATCTACGAAGCAGGGCAGTCGATCAAGTCTCCATAACTGAGGAGCACGACGTTTCGAAACGATTTACTCAGCTGAGGATCTCTAAACACACAATATAAGTGGGACTCTAACCCACAATTATATCAACAATACCGTCGGACATTCTAGAACTAGGCTCAGCTTCCGTGCCACCCGAGAATACTTGTACACCTCCAATCCGGGTTATGACCCCCGAGGGTAACTAGTATTCCCGCCATCTCGCCACTCCCAGTGCACGGGCTCACCGTACTAGTCCTTAGATTATCCTAGGGTAAAGCTTTTCCGTAGATATGTGAGTAGTTGCAAAGTCTCGATCAAGCAAGCCTACAACGAACGGTCCTTAATTGACCAGTCAGCAACACTACATCAACCACTTTCCTTGATGCAAGTTTTCGACCGATCTTACTTTCATTTTCTAGCATCAGGATTCAACATGTGATCATAGCGTACTCATTTTGAAACATCTCATTTGAAAAGCCTACCAACAAAGCAGGGCTAAGCATACTACGCAATTTCAAAATAAAACAGGTGTCAAGGGTGGTATTCAAATAACAAGATAGGTGATGCATCAATTAGGTAATCACACAACTCCTATTACCTAATGCAGCATTTCAGAGCATAAGTGATAAAACTTTATAAAAACAAGGAAGGGTTAATGCATCCGGAGCTTGCCTTCAAGAGAGTAGACAAATGACTCAGGTTCAGGATCAGCACCACAGATATCAAAACCAGATTTCTGAACAGGTTCCTCCTTTGGATTCGGATGAACGTTACTCTCCTCGTTCACGTTGTCTACACGATAATGATATGTTTCACTAATGGTGGAATTCAAAACGTGATGCAAGAAAGATGCATAACAAGATTAAATAACTTGAGTACAACTTTCCTTCGCGATTAAGTTGTACACTAACAACATTAATTAAATTGAACCTAGGGTTATACTAGTGTTAACTACACTATTAATGAAAGTTATTAAGCATTAAATAAATATTAATTAAGTCCTAAATAGAATCAGGGATCAAGCTCAATCAACTTAATTAAATGCCAAAGGTCATTAGGGTTAATGACCTGAGGTCAACAATCAATGACCAAAGTCAAACAACCTATAATTAGCAAGGTTGACTAATCAAATTAATTTAATTAGCTAATAAATAAGGCTAATTAAGCAAGAAATAAAAAGTTGGCAAATTAATTCCAAAAATTAATTTTAAGTATATTATTATATAAACAGTGCACAAAATAATTTTCGGAATTTTTGGACATAAGAATAAATTATTAAAAATAAAACAAGGCACATTTTCTAATTAAAAATGGTAATTTTTACACTAATAACATAATAGCAAAATTTGCATTTTGAACATTCATTAAATCAAGCTCAGTGAGGAGAGTCTACCCTCAAAATTTCACAATTTTTGGACTACCGGATAATTAGTTATGAATTTCTAAAGAAAAATACATTTAAAAGAATTTTTGGAAAAAGAAAAAGGAAAAACAGGGGAGGTTGTCTTCAACCTCGCGCCAGCTACCCTAGCGGCGGCGCGGACGCGGCAGACCTTCACCGGCGATGGAGCTCGGGCGGCGCAGAGATCACCTACGCGACCTACGCGACGAGGCGGGCTTCCTGAGCCTACTAGCGCGGCGGCGGAGCGGTTGCAGCAGGCATGCCGGCGGCCATGGCGGAGCGACGGCGCTGCGGCTCGGCGGTGAGGCGAACGGGAGCGACTGCGGCGTGGATAATGCGCGCATCATGACCAGCGTGACAAGGCGAGCACAAAGCACTTATCAATTGAATGAAATTGGCAACGCAAGCGCGACGACGGCGAGCTCGGCGGCTGGCAAGGTCATGCCGACGGCGGCGCGCGCGGGATGTCCACTACAAAGCACCTCGGACCAAATTGAAGGAACGATCGTGAGCAGAAGCTCACCGCGGGCACGGTGCGCATGGAGATGAAACGGCGGAGCAGTCGGAGAGGTGAGTTCGGCGGTGACAGAGAGCTCAGCGGCGAACGACGATGGCACGGGCGGCGCTCCGGGATGACCTGTCCACCAAATCAAGAACCAAAGGGAGCACCGTGAGCGCAAGAGCAAGGCGACCACGAAATTGACGACGAATTGGAGCGAAAACCGATGACGGAAGAAGATGACGACGGTGGATCACGGCGGCGCGGGCGGACGGCCGTGAAGTAGATGATGGCGCGTGGCGATTCTAGCGGGAGCGAGGCGCCATGATCATGCTCTACGGATTCGCGAGGCTGAGGCGAAGACAGTGGTGCGGTTTGTTTGGGCAGAGGCGAAGCGAAGGCGACGGCGGGCGGTGGCGGAGCTCAAGCTCGGCAATGGCTGCGGCGGCCAAAAGAGAAGGACGAAGCCGTCCTCTTCGGCCTTATCTGGGCAGGCAAGCACGGGGAGGAGGACACGTCAAAGCGGCGACGGCCACGCAGCTGCTTCGAGTGCCAGCGCAACACGGCGAGGGCGGCAGACACGGTTTGGAAGCCCTCCGAAGGCCGCCGGCGTCGAAGCAGGCAGGCAGACAAGCTCGAGGCTAGAATTACCAAAATGCCCCTACACTGAATTTTGATGTTTTCTCACAAATTTGAACTGAACTTGAAAAACTCCAAAAAGAGACTTGGCCTAATTTTTAAAGATAAACAATTTTCTCAACTGGAACTTGTTCAAATTCGGCCTACAAATATGAAGTTTAATCAAATTTTGAAAAGGGGACAAAAACCCTTCAAACAAACATATTGCATAACTTTTGATTTTTCAAAAGAACTTGAAAATTTTCAAAACTATGAAATACTCATATTTTCAAACCAAACCTTTTCACCATAGAAAGTTTTCCCAAAATATGGATAGTTTTTGAAATATGAATTTAAAACCAAAAGGGGACATTTGCTGGAAATCTGTATTTTCAAAATTATTTGAAATTCTTTCAAGAAACTTGAAAAACTTCAAACACCAACATTGTAGCTCTCATCGAGACCCACAATTTTCCTTTTTGAACCAACCCCAAATTCTAGATAGATTTTGAACAATTGAAAAGGGGATAAAACCAGGGTTTCTGGAAATAGGGTTTTAAAAGGAGTTTTGAGCTTGATTTAATTGGTAGATTAATTGGTTGGTTATTAATGATCACAAACATCAACCAAGGTCATTTTTAGGTCCATGACCCAAAGACACCCTTGGTTGACCAAGTTGGCTTCTGAAATCATTTTAATAGCTCTCAAGTTTTAATTGTTGACTTGGATTTATAAACTATGTCTGACACTAGTGTTGCCACAGACCACACCTCAAGGTACATAGAGTACAACCCAACTATTGGAGATGGCATTCAAAAATAAGATTTTTTTGATGAAGTCAAACATCATTTCCGAAGCACAGTCAACCTAAGAATATAAAATTATTTTAGTTGATGCACAGAAAGGTTGACCTAACATGAATGCTTTGCAATGCATATGATGACATGTCAAGTTTTAGTTACCATAACATCAGAGATGTTACAAACCGTACGCGAGCAACAGAGAAGAGAAAGGATAAGGAAGTGAGGGGTATCATGGCCTTTTTTGAGGGGTGTCTTTTTGTTTTCTTTTTTTTAACTATTTAATCTAACTTTTTTTGACGGTGTTAGAAAGCAGGGGTAGACGGGAGCTTCGTTTGAATAAAAGGAGGGTAAAATCACAAAGTTAGAAAAGTAAGGGTAAAATCACAATTAGACTTAGAAATAAGGGTAAAATCACCGAATTCCCAAAACTAAAACGTTATATTTTTGGACATCATGTCTTTTTAAAAGAAAAAATATACTTTCATTGCATCACAAATCGGTTACAAGGATCATGTTACCACGGTCGATTTGTCCTAAAACATGCTTCATATTATAAGTTGGAGCAATTGTCTAGCAACAGAAAAGGCATGAATTCTAGATTCTTGCGCATCTTGCCCTTTTATCAAGGCATCAACTATCTTACTTATCTCTTCTGTATAGGTCTTGATTTCCGAGCAGCTTCTTGCTCAATCTATATCTAATATCCTGCACTTGAGCAACGATAGGATGCAGTGACCAATATAGCAATCTCCATGACGCTTTGTCAAATGCATGACATGTGTAAAGAAAATGTTGCAAAGGAAGGGCTAATTCCCTTTGAATCTATTTATTGTCCGGAAGCTGGGAGTTCAGGTGTACCCACTGACTAGGTCTGGGAGACAAGGTGCACTCGGTGATTATGTCAAATGTGTACTGCGTGGCTTTAATCGAAGGAAGGGCTAATTCCCTTTGAATCTATTTATTGTCCGGAAGCTGGGAGTTCAGGTGTACCCACTGACTAGGTCTGGGAGACAAGGTGCACTCGGTGATTATGTCAAATATGTACTGCGTGGCTTTTAGTCGACTGGATTCTTTTGTTTGTTTCAGGTTCCGTCAGATTTGTTTCTCCGACGACAAATCCTTCAGTAATCCACACATATCTGCGTTCCTGGGACTGGAATACATGTCAACATTTGATTGCACGAGAAAACCAAATGAACTGGAACAGAGAACATTCGAACTGGACTGGACGGGATTTGATTACAGATGTTATATATTGCAGAAGCAAAAGAGGCTGAGCCAGCAAGCCAGACGGTTCCAGTTCAACTGTAGTCAGGACCAAGTTTTCAGTTCGCCTGTAGTCGCCTCAAGCAATCTCTAGACCCCAAAAGTCATAAAACACAGGTGAATTCGAGTTTTTGTATAGTTATCCTGGCTAGCCCCAAAGATTCCCAGGGGGAGAAAAAAAAAAACAGAAGAAAACATGTGATTTCCTAGCATTTTTGGATGTTTTATAATCGGAGACGATTTCAGTAAGAAAACACAGAAGCAAACAAGTGCACATATGACACAGACACACAGTACAAAGGGCTTAAAACAGATATTTCCCAGAGACATTCATATATCCCTAATAATAAGCAAGGAAAAAGAGTAAAAATCAATAGCATAATAGCCAATAAAGCAAAGGTCTTCATCACTTCAAAATTGGTCAAAAGTATAGGCTTGCGATTTAGAGTATCTGAAGGAAACATATGAACCATAAACGAGAAACATAAAAAGGCCTGGGATACCAATAACACTAATTAACTTTGGTGAGTTCAATGTTATTCTCCAACAGGTTCACTAAAATGCGCAGCAGAAGGTGGACAAGGTGGCGGCCATGGCCATATTTATAGATGATTTCAACCTTGAGGTTCTCACATAGCAAATCCAGTCCACTGAGCTCAGAAGATGAGGTCTTGTTGAGTATGGGTGCTCCTTTCTTTTTGCTAGAATATTTTGGGAACTGTGGAAAGCACAAAATATGTAAGACTTACGAACCATGTTGGTTAAGTAACAAGTTTAAAACCAAACTACAGTATACCTTGCAGTGCTGCAAAGTGAGCTTCTCCAGAACAGGTGAACTCTGAAGAAAGAATATCAATATGTGGAAGTTGTCACTGAGATCACATCTGCTCAGCATTAAGTTCCTCAGGTTCTTGAATTTTTGGAACCTGGGTTCCTTACCGAGCACCTGAAGTACATCATATATACTTAGATAGTACAATAACATTACTGGAGTGAATAAATTGAAAAATTGCCAGAGACAGCGAAATAGGGATGCATACCCTCGACCCGACACCCGACAACTCTAAGCTTGTCACGTTTGATATGGTACATAGAAGCTTGGACTGATCGTTGTTAAGTTTACATTTTTTTTTTTTGACACGAGGACCATTCCCCATTTCCATTAATTTCTCAATGGAAATACAGAGTTTCGGAGTTTTAAAGAAGCACAGCATAAGAGCAGTTCAGGATAAAAGGGATCAAACCCAAAGCTACCACTAAGCCTGACCATAACACGGGGGAAACCTAGATCATGGCTCAAACAGTTCCCAGGATTACAACCGATTTTATCAAGAAACGTCAGAAGACATGCAGACAGAAAGTATCAACAATCTCCCAGCCACAGTGTCAGGCATGGAAGCATGCTCCTTGCTCCCTTTTTCATCTTCTTGGTCTTGGCCTTTTCAGTTCTTGCCTTGGTCCGGCGCCTGCAGCATGTTGAAATGCGACGTCTTCTTCTTCTTCGCAGAAAGCCTGGTCGCAATTGACAGCATCACGTTCACTCCCTCCATTACAGCTTCTTTGTCCTCCTCAGCAAACAGACCTGCCCAGTATCCAATCATCGAGCAGATGGAGCATACAATGTTCATGGGGTCAGTTATTAATCTTCCATCAAAACATACTGCATTTCGAGCCCTCCATATCCCCCAACAAACAGCAGCAATCCCTAATGTGTGAAATTGTTTCCCCAAGGGAATCCACCTTTCACACCATTTCCAGCATTGCTGTAGATTTCTGGGAGCATTATTGGCCCCAAGCACTTTTGCCACCACAGCCCACACAGATTTAGCTGTGTTACACTCAAAGAACAGGTGAGAAATGTTCTCATCCTGTTCACAGAAGGCACAAGTTGGTGACCCAACCCATTTTCTTTTTAACAAGTTATCCTTAGTCAGCACAGCATTATTCAATAAAAGCCACATGAAAATCTTGATCTTAGCTGGGACTTTCCCCTTCCAAATCTCCCTATGATAAGGGCCAGCATCACTCTTAGTTAAAGCTATTGTTAAGTTTACATATCTTGGAAGTATTGTATCTGTGACCCTTAAGATGAATCGAAGCCTTGGCAAGGGATGACACGTCGTTTATCGAAACACCACCACAAAACAGGTGAGTCTTCACCGCCAGGTTCAGATATGAAACAGCAGGGGCCAAGATAACCAGCATACAGTCCTGAGTATTCGAGCCACCTTCAATAACCAGTGTCTTCAGCGTGGGCGATGCAATCATGGAAAGATTGCGCCATCCACAATGCTTTAGAACCATGGCCTCGAGCGACTGGGAGGTGACCGACTCAATTTCACAACTGCAGTCGTCCAGCTCCAAATCCTCCAAAGAGCGGCACACTGAATTAACACGCTTCATGAAACCGTTATCCAGAAATACATGGTACAGATGCAGGCTTTTGAGATGCCAAGAACTAGAGGCATGCTGTTTGGGCCAGTCTGGGGTGCAGTACTTCATCGCGCGACGGAGCCATCCTGCCGCCAGCCTATCGCTGAACGCCGGCGCTCTGCTTCTAGCGATATGCAGGCGGAACGAATCCAGCTGTGCAACGTTACATCGGCGCATCAGGTTCACGGTGAAATCCTCGAAACCCTCCCACTCCCTGTGCTTGCGCTTGATGTTGTTCTCGTAGCTGTTACCGCCATGGATGATAAAATCAGAGCTGGAGCTAGAGTCGGAGCCGTCGTCTTCAGAAGAAGATTCGGAGCTGTTGCCATCCAACGAATCAGGGGTGAGGACGTCATCAGAATCAGAGCTTTCATGATCAGAATCAGAGCTTTGAAGATCAGAGTCGGAGCCTCCTGAGCTGGCGCCTTCAGAGTCAGAGCTGTCCTCCTCACCACTGGAGCCAGAGTTCTCATCACCACCAGAGCCAGAGCTGTGGTGAGCAGCAACAGGCACCGTCCTGAACTCGTCCGCGTCGACGTCGAGGCGCGGCACCGAGCGCCACAGGTGTCTCCAGCGCCTGGACAGCACGCACGTCCGCACCACCTGCCGGGCCTTCAGGAAGGACATGATGGTGTGCAGGAGGCAGTCCGGCAGCGAGCTCAGCCGGTCCGGGCCGGCCGGCGAGCACTCGCCACCGCCGCCGCCACTCGTGCAGTCCCGCTCCGCCTCCTCAAGCTCCATGGCGGCCCTACTCCCACAGAGCAAACTCCTCCGTTAGATGAGGAAATAACCCACAAAAAAAATACATAATAAATAAACAAAAAACAAAAACAAAAACCCTATTTCAATCTTCACAAAGCACAGCATAATCCGGTTCGATTACTAGGTGAATCGAGCTGCTAGATCGAGAGGCGGCGCAAGATTTCGAGAAATGGCGAAGCACTGCTAAATAGGAGAGAAACCTTAATCGGGAGACTGACTGAAAGCAGGAAGGGTTCAAGACGGCCGAAAGCAGTCAAGGGGGTACAGGGAAGCGGGGCGAAAGGAGGAGGTCGGGGAGCGGGGCTTACCGAGCGCCGGAGCGTGAGATGGGGAGGAGGAGCGGATCCCGCCGGAGGAGGCGCGGGCGTGAGTTGAGAACGGCGGCGCCGCCACGAGTGGGGAAGGAGCGGCCGCCGATAGTCTCGTGTCCCTCTACGGCGGCGGCGAGAGAGCAGGGGAAGGGGAGAGTAGCGGTTTCGTCTGAATTTTTTTCTTTTTTGCTTTCAAAATTTATCCATTTCTCGATTAGGAACTTGTTTCTTCCAAATTTTATATCAGAGATATTGCTACTTGCTAGCTAGCAAACCAAACATTAGTCCTAATAACTTATTTAAACAAAGATTTCAATAGCTGGGAAAGTTGTTGGCCAAACATCTACTCCCTCTGTCCCAAAATACTTGACGTATTGGGATCGGACGCGACTACCAAGGAGGTTGGTAAAAGACCTGCATACCCCTATCGAGTGCTCAGTCCTCTGCCCACGTCATCGTGCGTTACTCTCTCTCTCTCTCCTGCATTCGTTGGATTTCTCCGACACTGATGCCTGGCGGCTGGCGGAGCAGCGAAGTTTGTGGACGGGGATTCGGCGCTTCGACCGGCAGGGGCGGCGGTCGCCGGTTCCTCTCCCTCGCGGCTCGCTCAGTCGCACACTCGTGCTCCTCCATGCCGAAGATCTGGGCGGTGCCATGGATGGGGAAGAAGGAGGCGGAGGAGATGGAAGACCGACTGAGACGGAGGCGAATCGGCTGTGTTTAGAGCATCTCCAGCACCTAGGCTGGCGGCGGCGCCCTCTCTCCAGCAGCTCGCGGCCCGTTGGCGACCGGCGTCCGCACGAAGCTCGTGACCCGGCGGCGGCCGGCGGCCGTGCGGAGCTTGCGGACCGACGTCCGCTCAGAGCTTGCGGCAATGCGGTGGCCGGCGTCCGCTCAGAGCTTGCGGCAAGGCGGCGTCCGGCGTCCGCTCAGAGCTCGCGGCAAGGTGGCGGCCGGCACTCCCTGAATCTCGCCACCTCCATCTGCAACTGACGCGGACTACAGGAGCCAAGTCGAAGTCCTCTTCTATTTGGGAGTGGGACGACCACAGAAGAGAAGCGGACGGCGGCGACCTCAGATTTTTGTGGCAATGGCCTCGTGCGGTGATTGAAGCTGGAGATGGGGAGGCGGCCGGAGACGAAGATGCGAATGGCTGTCTTCGTCCGTTCAAGTGAGAGGATATGCCTCTGTTTCTTTTACTTTTTTATTCGTGCAAGTGGAGGACAGGTTGACATGCAGCTGACCGATGGATAGGCGCTGCACAGGTTATAGGCCGAGACCACGCTAAAACATCATTCATTTTGAAACTTTTTTAATGCCAAAACGTCAACTAAATTGGGACGGAGGGAGTACATACAAAAGTTAGATGCTCTTATGAATAAATAAATACACAAGTTTTTGTTTCTCAGAGACTAATATAACTTGGTTGTTTGCTTCATTATTCGGCTTTTGACTAAAAAGCCCAAAGAGGAATTTATAAGAAATATGACCTTAAGCGATGCACTCAATCTCTAGGCCTCAATTGACATATTGCACACCTGTATTCCTCCCTTTTCAGCCAATGACGTCACGAGGGGTGAAAAGGTGGGTTATACTTGAACTCAAAAACCTATAAAAGGATAACCGGCCTTGCATCCTACCAGTAGTGTACCATTTCTTGCCACACTTGTTTTTGAGTCCAAACGACTACCACTTCGTTTGTACCATCCACCTTGCCACCTTGGTACCACTAAGATAGGGATTAGGGTCCAAACGACTAGCATAGGTATGAGAACTTGAACGAGGTGGTTCGGACTTTTTGCTTGATCGGTCGGAGTGATACAACATCCATAGGAATATATTCCTAGAATCCAAACCATCTCATCCTAGATGGGTTGATACAATTCCATCAACCAAACGCTTTGAACCTAGATCTATCCGGGACTATTCCATACACATCTCATATTTGGTCCAAAATGTTAAATAATTAGGCAAATTCTAGATTACTTTCCAGATTAAAACCAGAATATAAAAGCATGATAAGATGATCAACTAGATTGAGCCTGACATGATTACTAACATGGCAGATTAACAGATCACACAAATCAGCATAATAGATCATCATATCGCAAACATGAACATGAAGACTAGTGCATACATGGCTCGTACACTAGATAGATTGATCATTGTGAACGACAAGATTAGATCACCAAGATTATACCTGCAAACTGTAGAAGTACTTGGTGGTCGAGATGCAAACGAAGATGTCTCAATGTTGATGTCGTCGATGAGTGGTGGTGGAAGACTTCTCTGGAGCTGACGATGAATAGGCTGGGATGTAGCGCCACCGCCTGACTTCGATGGAAGACGACCCGTCGTGAAGATTGGGAGCAGTCGCGTGAAGAGCGCTTCCCAAAAACCTTATTCGCCTTCTCCCGGTGCAGGATCGCAAAGACGAGAGTTCCGGAGTGTAGGGTTATGAGGGTGCTACGCTAGCCGGAAAACAAAACTTTTCTACCTCATAAACCAGGATCTACTGCTAGTTACAGGTTACGGGATTACCACTAGACGCGCAGATGCAGCGGAAGACGACTCAATGTAGTCGAACGCGTCGCAGCAGTGCCGTGCAGTTGCCTGGTCGTCCAGCAACTCCTCCCACCACTTGCGGTTCGTCCTCGTGCTCCAGATACAGCACCTCCAAGGTGTCCCACACGTACGAGGAAGAAGCGGTGCGCCTCCGGACTGCTAGGTCCGCGAGGAGCGAAGGCGAGAGCGTGGAGGGCGACGGCGGCAGCCAAAGGACGTGGATTAGGTCTGGCCGCGCCCCTCCCCTCTACTTATGTCTCTCATGTGCTCCCGAGTTGGAGGCCTATTAGAAACCCTAAGTCTTGTCTAATTCGGGTCCAACCCGAATTAGTCTTCCAGCCCCTTAAGCGTGCGACCCTATGGGTTCACGCCCACATAGACATGGGCCGAATACTCCTATTCGCCCAATAGCTGACAGCGCCTCTAGCAAGGCGTGACAACTCCTATATGAACACAAATGATCATATCAGACGAACCACCACGACCACATACATGTTATTCCCGTGCCACATGATATTTGGTTCAACTCGTGGGTTAACACTTAACCCAAGCACAGCCATGGAATTGTTGATCCAATCACTTGAGTGATCCAGTGATATTACTCTCATCAGAGAGGGGCAAGTCCCATCTTGATTGTCTATGTCTCATAGCATGTTTCTCGACAAACCCGAAGATGTCCTTTATAACTACCCAGTAACGGAGTAGCGTTTGTCAGTCCCTAAGCAAGTCGATACACATCTCGAGCACATACAACAATCTCAGGTCCAAGGACATAACGTATATGATTTGTAAAGAGACAATCTCATGTTGGGTCTGTCCAGCCTACATGTTGTACATGTGCCCACATTATTAGTTCGACATCCCCATGTCCATGACTTGTGAAACATAGTCATCAACTAATACATGTGCTAGTCTAATATTCATGTGTGTCCTCACACGAACTCCGACCAGGGACAAGTATAGAATAACCATACAAGTAAAAGAGTTCCACAAGCAATTCACATAATTGCCGATCAATATAAGTTGTCTTTAATGGATATTCAATGGACACATTACATATCATGGATACAAGCAGAATATCATCATCTCTATGATTACCTCTAGGGCATATTCCCAACACGGAGACCTACTGACCTAGTTGCTGGTGCACGCAAGCAATCTGGCTGGAGTAGTTATGGCGACGCCACAGCGAGAAGAGGCGAAAACTCTATCTCAATTGGATGTGCTTTGGCGTGGCCTGTAGGCTGCTTATATCCCGACTCTGAAAAAACTTAAAAAAATTACAAACAAAATTGACAAAAAAAATGCAAAAATACTAAAAATAAATAAAATAAAGAAAAATATGCTGCACAAACAGGAAAATGAAAATAACATGGTTTGCCCAGGCCGCGTGGGTCAGCTCGCCAGGAGCAAGACCTACGCCAATTTGTGGCTCATGTTGCTCCCCGATCCAACAAAACGGGCTGAGCCCAGCCCAAAAAAAAATATGACTAACGCGTGGAGAGAAAACAGCCGAGAGATCGTTAGAAATTTCGTTTAATTTTGTATTTGTGGGTATATGCAATACGACATGGTTCTCGAGCACGCATAAACTTCATAAAAAAAAAAAGCACCGTGCGCATAGGTTACGTGTATGCACTTTTACATGCCAAGCTAAGCACGTGTACATTTTTACATATTTAATAACCAAGCATTGCAAAGAAAATTTGAGTGTAGCTTAGTTGATTAGAACTGTTCATCGGGATTTCAGTTTTTGATTTGACATAAATACAGTCTTATTTAATACATGTGTTCATATAATACTTTGTCTCAAAAATTGTGTTCATAGAGAGTAAGCATAACTAGTTAGTCTTCCCGCGCAACTGCGCGGGCAGTGGCGAGAATAGCAACGACATATGAGTATGCTACAGTGTTGGACCCGTTGTTAAGAGGACTGGACCCGGTTGCTACAGTTAACCCGTTGCTGTTACTACAGTGCCAAACCGACCTGATACAGTGTCACTCCTTTTGCTACAGTACCACAGTAAAACAGTGGCCCCAGTGTCGTGCAGTGGCGGAGCCATGGCCCGGCCACCCCGGGCCAGTGGCCGGGCTCACCTGGCAAAAACATGCATAGGTACGCTACTCATAGTATACATGCATACGTACATTACCAATATAGCCGATCATACATGCATATGGTGACGCCGCTGAAGAAATACAAATATCTTTAAGTCATTTTGATGCATGCTGTGGAGAGTGTATGTGTGAAAAAAAGCAAAATATTTTTCAAAATATCCATACCAAATGGATTCTTAGTATTAAGCTGCATCATGCCCTGGCTTCCCAAAAATCCTGGCTCCACCACTGGTGTCGTGTAGCGTTGGGCTTTGTATTAATCTTTATAGATTTTTAGAATTTCTCTCAAAAGAAAAATTTTGAATTAAAAAAATAGGTACAAATATAAAAGAAATATAGATAAAAATTCTGCTGCAAGATGAATAGAAAAAAGGAAGTTTTTCTAGACTATAGATAGGAGTATATGAGACCCATCGTTTGATTATTTGTGGTTCATTCTTGTTTCCTTCTCTGTGTCGATCGTAGGTTATCTGCAATATGACCTAGTTCTCGAGCACGCATCGACTTCATAGAAAAAAAAAAGAAGCAGCATGCACATTGTCACGCATATACACTTTTACATGCCAAGCTAAAAGATGTGTTCATAGAGAGTAAGCATAATTTTTTGATTTCTCTCAAAAGAAAATTTTGTAATTCAAAAATGGTTATAGATATGAAAGAAAGCAGAAATAAAAAAAATTTGCTGGAAGATGAATTCAGGGGCCTCGGAGAAACCTTGGCTGTGGAAATGGGCCTCCAGTGGGCCCGTCCGTCCCATACGACGGCCCTGGTCCAAAGCCCAGTTCACTGACCCCCATTCCTCCTCCCCCCCCCCCCCCCCCACTCGCCGTCGACGTCGACGCCGACACCGACGCAGACGGAGAAAAGGGTTTCTACACCTCCCTCGTCTGCCGCTCTCTCCAACGCTTCCGGTTGGATTGGAGCCTCTCCTCACGCGGCAGGCTGGAGGCTCCGGCCCAGGCGCTCGGTAAGCCCATTCCCCGGACCACCCATCTCTGCGCCGCCGACACGCATAATAAGACTTTACCGGATTTTATGGCCTCCCAAATAAGGCCCACAATGCAGAATTTTGTTTTGGGGCCTTTTGCTTCCTTTAATTATAGCTCTGACCACAGTGCGTATATATAAACGCAGTCCGAATTTCAGTTCAAAGTGGTCACCCGTGTTATACTGTTATAACAAATTACAAAGACACATTGTGTAAGACTGACGGTATGTGGCAATTTTATGACATTCGAAATGCAATCTAGCACCTCACATTTTACAACGTGAACATCTTTCTCAACAGCTTAGCTGAAAGCAGCAGCAGCAGCAGCGAGAAAAGCCCAAATCCACAGTGAATTCAAATCGGCACCTCACATGTCAACGGGGACCCTCTTGTACAGCTCCTCCTTCTCCAGGCGCGGCTTGGCGACAGCTTGCAGCGGTGTGCCCATGAACGTGACGATCCCGGGGGACTCCATCATGTTGATGTCCTCCGGTCTGGTGCCTTCCGGCAGGGACCACTTGAAGTGGTGCAGAAGGTGCCCGATCATGGAGGCCACGAGGTTGATGCCGAGCTGCGCGCCCGGGCACACACGCCGGCCAGCACCGAATGGCAGCACCCTGAAGTCGCTGCCCTTGATGTCGATGTTCTCCTCCAGGAAGCGCTCCGGCCTGTACTCCAGCGGGTTGCTCCAGACTTTGGGATCGCGTGCCACAGCCCACACGTTCACCATCACGTTGGCACCCTTGGGGACGTCGTAGCCGCCGACCTTGACATTCTTGCTGGCCTTGTGCGGG
>JAENPR010001425.1:0-155650 GCA_018135685.1 Themeda triandra | reverse complement strand
TCTCCAATGGCTTAGGGACATCATCTTGCAACCATAATCATGGTCCTTCAAGGCTTGGTCGGTGGTCAACCCTTGATGATGATTGGTTGACACAAGGATGCATGCCATTCCATCCTTGTCCTTGCCGCCGACATGCAAGATGGTGTCTTCGGAGTTGCTCATAGCTTGTCGCCTTAATCCACTTCTTTGAGTGAGTTCAAGATGTTGATGCTTCTTGTGGCACTCTTGTCTTTCTCTTTGTTCCATTACTTTGAAGTGGCAAATTCACGGTGATGCCAATCCACGAATAGGCGAGATCATAAGTTCTTTCCGCAAAATGTTAGGGGACACATACCCGAAGGATTGCAACAATTTCAAACTATGGGCTATTATCCACTATCTATTTTAGAATTTCATCTATGCTAATAAAGAGATGGTTTTTTGAGTTACTTTAGCATAGACTTTATTTATCATGTTTTCTAACAAAAATCTCTTTTTTTATGGCACGCTAACATGGTTCAAGGCAAAGTTAACTTGCAACAAAAGACAATGTGAATGATATTTGATACTTACAATTCTTCCTTGAACAATGGATGAGTTGTGTCTTTTGTGTGAAGTTGTTGGAATTCATCATATGCCTTGCTTCATCTCTCGAAGTGTGTTCATCTCTTGACTTACCCAAATTGGATTTGAGAGTTTTACGCGGGGTTAGTCCAACAAAATAACCAATATCTACTAAAGCACATTTTAGTTCAATAACCAAACTAGACTCCATGTCTAATTTAATTAAGGAAGGTATTTAACCTAAGCACCACGCTTAATTTAAAAACCTTTGGAGGTATGCGCAACACTTCCAAACCAAAGCATACTATAGCAAACAAAGGTGACATGAAAGCACTATAGAGATTTACTCAAATGGAGATGAAAAAGCATGATCATTGGTGAGGGTTTTTTTTTAGATGCAAAACACATGGATGAATCTAAGAAACCAAACATGCAATGGATAAGCGAACATAAACAAGCTAAACGGTAGTGGATGCATGAATTGTTAAAAGTAAACATGCGATGGGGTGCAAGAATTTAAATGATAACTAATCATAATTTTAAAGTCCATGAGCAAGACTATCTCACCATTCTTGATCATACTTACCATGACTCACATAATAAAATTTGTGAGTGGTGCAACATCTATGTTCGTCACTTGTGAAGTGATTTGAAATTCTTGTGACGACGACCTTTTCTACATTCTGTGAGGTGGCAGGGTTCCAATGTTGATGAATGTTGAATGTTGGGGGACCCTGGGCTCTTCATTGTCTTGTGGAAACTTGTCGGAAGGTCAAAACGGCTTCTTTTGTCCTGTCTATTCCACACTTAAGAACAAGAGGTAATCCTACTAAAGCTAGTGGTACACTAAACTAGCGACATCAAGATCATTATCAAAAACTTAACACCGATTGCTTCCCCGAAACGGCGCCAAAAATGCTTGTTGGTATTTGCTAAGTGCAACTAAAATAAGAAGAATTCTGCAAGCGCCTGAGAACATACCATTGTAGCATTTTACCGGAGTAAACCAGGTATCGTTATTTATATTTTACCACGGGGAAGCAAGGGTTAAAGAATCGATAATTCGCCATCATGTATCTACTAACTTAGTAAACCAACTAGACTAAAGCGAGGGTAAATGATATATATAAAAGGTAATATAAATAATAAAGCACACATGAGAATTCTATGATAAATGAGTAGCTAGTTAAAGTGAGAGGACAACGGAGAGATCAAGGTTCCTAACTACTTCTCTAATTCTTTGGTTCTAGGATAACAGGGAATGGTTAGATATAGCGATCACACAATAGCACTTTGGAGCAAAGCAGGTCCTTTCCAACTCTCGAAGAAGACCGGGTAAAGAGTAGTTGGGAGAAGGTCAGCTTGAAAGCTCTACGAAACACCAACCCGAACGTGGTGGAATACGAAGGCCCGACAGAGTCACCTGCGGGGCTACCACAACTATCCGTGATTGGGCGCAACCTCGTAAACCTATAGTCTAGACACCATGCCTACACTATCGATTACTACTCTAATTACTTAAGATAACTAGAGCACTCAATACGAGCGAAGATCCCATGCCAAAATATAACAACTATACTAATCATACATATGAAAGGAATAAAGTAGATAGAGAAGATAAATATATTGAAGCATAAGTCTTACAAGAGTAGATACAAAGACATACCAAATCTCTGAAGACTTCTCCAGAACCGGAGCGTAGCTCCGCTCTCCCTAACTCTCATCTAGATCTAATCTACTACATTGGAATGTCTAGCTCTAATTCTCTAGAGAAGAGAAGTCATCCATTCAAGGGACGCCTCTACAACTCCGATCCCGGCGGGAGATAATGAATTAGGGTTTAAGGGATGCCTCCTCCAGGGGCCGGGGGCCCGTTTATATAGCCCTCTAGGATGCACCACACCCTCGGATCAAACCGACCTAAACGGACGATTATTATTCATCCTCAAAGGCGGTGGAACAGGGATCCGCGAGGCCGATGCGATTGTCCAGTCATGAGTCGGCCGACCAAGGGTGGGAGTCGGCCGACTCTCCACCGAGCCCGTTCGGGCTCCGTTTGATCCGAGCCTTCTCGAACCTTCCAGACATGAATTTTCACCGGTTCCCGATTATCTCTATGTAAACCGACATGTGGGCCTTCCTTGGGTATTTTTAGGCGACACCTGCGAAAACGAGACATTCACCAAAACTCGTGGAATTCCACGGATAACCCCTATATCTAGTTGGTGAACATATTTTAGTCCTTTCTCATGTTTAGTTGACGGTAAAAATTGGCGTTAACGACCGTCAACACCGGCACAGCCGGCCCGCGAGCCGGCCCGGCCGCGGCAGCGGCCCGGCCGGCCCGGCCAGCCCAGCCCAGCGGCCACGGCCCGCTCGCCACGCGCGCCTCCCACTCCCGCACTCGGCCCCGTGGCCCAGCAAGGCGGCCAGCCGAGCTGGCCCAGCGGCCGAGCCACGGCCCGCTCGCGCTCGTTACGCGCGCCCCCTCGCCCGGACGCCGACAAGCGGGGCCCGCGTGTCAGCCCCGCCACCGAGCCAGGCTCAGGCTCGCGCCGCGCTGCACCGACCCGGGCACGCGAACCAAGGTTCGCCGCCCTGGATTGGGCCCACTTCCCCGTGCGCCTATAAGAAGGGGGTGCGCCGCCCCCGCAGCGCCCCTTCCCCGCAACCCTAGCGCGCCGCCACCGTCCCGACGCCGCCGTGAAACCCAAGCGGCGCTCCGCCGCCGCCATCGCCGTCGCCCCGCCGTCTTCGCCGCCGTTCGGTCGAGGTGAGCGCCTCCCCGAGCTCCGCCGCATCCCGGGCGACGCGCCGGTCCACTCCGCGGCCGCCCTCGCCGCCTCGTTGCGCCGCCACGCCGCCGGAGCCCGTCGCCGGCGCGCCTCGCCGCCGCGTCGCGCCGCCTCGGCCTCGCTCCGCCGCCGCCGTGACTCGCATCGCGCGCGCGGGTGCCCGCTACGCGAGGCTGCCCTCCACGGACCCCCTCATGCCCCGCAGCGCCGCCGGCCGAGGTCACCGCCGGCGACCATGGCTTCGGTCGCCGGTCGGCCGCCGCCGGTCCACGGTGGACCCGTGGAGCCGGTCCACCCGCGAGGTTCACGGCCGGTCCACGGGCCCGGTCAGCCCCGCGCTGCCACATGGCAGACCACGTGGTCAGCCGCCACCGCCGCCGGCACTTTCGCAGAAAGGCCCTCGGCCTTTTTATTAATTGCAGATCGATCCGGATCAGTTTAAACCTAATTACTTTTTAGCCCAAATTTCTGCAGATTGACCCCTAGATTTGCATAGGCCATAACTTTCTCATTTTAGCTCCGTTTTCAGTGATTTAATACTCGTTGGAATCGTCTCGACGAGTAGAATCTTTTTATGATATTGTTTACTACAGATTACTTGTTTTGATGTACTGTTCTGATTAGAATCTATTTGATTGCATGTATTGCTCGTGTGCGTTTGATTTCGACGAATAGAGAACGCGTCGTGGGTGAAGGAGGAACCGGAGGACCCCGCTCAGTTCGACTTCAACCAAGGCAAGTGCAGGACCCTTGATCATATTGATCCTATGAACAATGTTAATTTCATGCATGTGTTTAATTCATGAAACATAAGGACATACTAGCCACCACTACCCAGATATCACCCATGGGGGTTTGTAGCTAGGAGGTAGGTCTCGCTAGTGCTCGCTTATCTACTCACTAAGATTATACTTGTTAATCTTGCTTCTTTTTAACGTAAAGCTGTTGGTTATGGTTGCGGCCATGGAGGCGTTGGCGGTGCTGTGATGCATCGCCGTGGTGAGAAGCAAGGGGGACACGGGTGTTGGCGGTTGCCCGTGTAGACGGGGTCGCCCGTGTCTGCCCTTTAAGGACCCTCTCATGGAGCGGCAACCTGGGATATTCCGTACAACTCCAGGCTAATGGGCTCTTGCTTGGCCAACTACCAGGACCACCACTAGTAGGGTAGGTAGCTTACCTGGACTGGTACCTGGATTGGCGAAAAGTGTGATTCAAGTTCTAGTAGTGGTGGGTCGGGAGTGGCCGCCCTACGCTTGCGTCATAACTAGCGGGCTACCACTGCTAGTGGCCCTGCGAACAGCCTTGTTGTGACCCCTGCCAGTCTGTCTCGGTAACGGACTAAGAGGTCGACGGGCCTCGGGCAAGAAGGGTAATCACAAACTGGAGGTAAAGAGTACACCTCTGCGCAGAGTCAACAATCGATATATCGTCCGTGCTCACGGTCATGAGCGGCCCGGATCCTCACATGTCTAAGCCAATTGGACTTCTTACCTTAAATCATGGAGATGCTGCTCTTAGCGAGGTGGATTCCTCGTGTCTTCACAGGATGGACTTCCTGTGCTTAGTGGGAAGAACTTCCCATGCCTATGTGATATAGGTGTATCATTAATGCTATTAAAATGACTCTTAATTGAACTTAAACCTTAATTAAGGGTTGGGTCTTCTACCAAGATGATTAGTAATAGGTTGCTAATTAAAATGAACCTTTTACTAAAATTGCTACCGTTAGCTTACCTTTCATTATACCCTTGAATAGCCTTGCATAGCATTAATATTCCTGCTGTTTGCGGAGTTCGACATGGGCTCACTCTTGCTATAGTTGCTAGCTCAAGCGATGACTCGGATGGTGAGTTCCCAGAGGATCTCCCTGGATGTTAGGCTCGTGGTGCTGCCGTTGACCTTTCCTGTGGCGAAGGGTTCATGCTTCGGTCGTCGTCGTGACGTCGTCGTCGTGTCTTAGTGTTATCGTTATGTCAGACACTTCATTTATGTTTCCACTAAGCTGAGTCAGATTCTTGTAATAAAGCTACTATTGTACGTTCTATATCTTTATTGTAATCGATACATGTGATGATGGTATTTATTAATGATGTCACGGCATGGTGTGAATTGATCTTGGGCACACATGCGTTTTGTAACCGGTTTTGCTACCTTGTAAACCGGGGTGTGACAGAAATGGTACCAGCTCCATGGTTGACCGTAGGATCACGAAGCCTAGTTAGAAACGGCCGTTATAGGTTGACTTTAGAAGACCTTTGCATATCATACCATTCTTAGCATGTTTTACTTTCATCTTATTTATTATCTTGATATGCATTCACTCTTACTAGTCAACTTTATTTTACAATTAGCATCTTGTTCATCATTTATTACCTTATATTCATTATCTTGATCATTATACATGTCATTGTGCTATTTTTTTATTCTACTACAAATACTACAGAATGCATGCTATCCTCATGTTAGTTTATTATTCACTTTTTTTCAACCATCCATGTTGTAGCTATGCATGCATATATTCATTTTCTTTATATAACTGTTGTTTCATCTTGCTAGCTACACATGCATTCTTTACACTCCTTTATTTATTAGTTCATTTATTATCCTTGATCATAGACATGTTTACTTTTTCTATCATGGTCTATTAACTGTGCGTTGCATGTCTTTGATCCTTTGCATATAAATAGATGGTGCGCCAGCTTCTGACCTGCCGTAAGAGCTCGACCGTTTACCGCGGTGACTTACGTCCTATTGAGTACCCGCTGACAGGACGTGTTGACCACATCCACTTCCGCGCCGACCAGCACCCTGACGACGGGGTGAACCTCTTCCACGGACCTCCGCATGGACCTATTCAGGCTCCCGTTGCACACCCGGACTCAGAGGACGAGGACTCAGACGAGGAGGAGGTGCCCGACCAGGGGGCACCAGGAGGAGGCGCAGGAGGTCCAGGTGGACCTGGCGCTGGAGGACTTGGAGGACCTGGTGGACCTGGCGGACCAGGTGGTCCAGGTGGCCCTGGAGGATAGGGACAGTTCGTGGCTCCAGGAGGTTGGCTCATCACCCTCACTACGCGTGATGGTGGTGATGACGTTTTCCACAGGCAGCTCATCAACCTTCTCCGTGCGCAGTATGGCTGGGGGATGATTGGAGTTGAGTACCGCAGTGAGCAGTGGAGCCATCCTATCTACCCGGAGTACTAGAGGGTGGTGTGCTATGTTGGTCATCCTAACGATCAGCTGCGTGCACTGCGTGTGGTGACCATCCATGAGGCCCCAGCAGACAGAGCTACTCAGATGGCAGGGATCAGTGATGCTGCTCGCCAGGCACTCTACGCTTACAGGCACCACTTCTTCGAGCAGATCAGTGAGGACTCCCGTCGCTACTGGCCTCGCAGGATGCGCGGTCAGATCTCTGCTAGCATTGCACCTACTATGGGTGCGGACGACAGGCTATGCTCTACAGTCTTCCTGGTGGCTGCGCTCAACACCGAGCTTAGCTACTCTCTCTTGGAGATTCACCAGCTTCGTCTTCAGGCTGAGGAGGACAGGCGTAGGATTGATCAGCTGCAGACTCAGCTGACAGGAGTGGCGCCTCCAGCACCACAGTGGCCAGCGATGTCTCCACCACGTGACTACATCCCTTACGGAGGAGCAGGAGGCCGCACTAGGATTGACCCCTAGGATGTCCCCTTTCATGTGTAATAAATAGTGCCATGATAGCACGATCGATCGATTAGATGTGAGTCTGTGGTGAGTCTAGTGCGAGTGTGCTTAGATGAGTGCTTTGATTTATTTGAGTGAGAGATTTGCTTATTATTATGAACCATGGATGATTCGTTCTTTGTAATGATTGCGATAAGATGTGGGATGATGTCCACACTTATCAAATATTTATATAAGTTTAAGACTCAGTTTAGTAATTCGGGTTTTTGGGTCTCTTATTATTGTGCTTTATCATATCATCAACTTTATCATATCAGTTACTATTGTCATATATCAGTTGCTATATCAGTTATCATGTCAGTGGTTATATCAGTTGTTGTCATTTGTTCATATTATCTATCAGCAATGGTTATATATCTGTCTACTTTTGTCACTGGATTATGAGGCTGAGTTATGTCAGATGGTCAATTGATATGAGAAAGCATTACATTGTTGCAGTAATATTCATAGTTTATAATTCAGATTAGTTATTTATTTGAGACTACATATTCTTATACCATGTTATTTTGAACATCAGATGGTCAATACTAGGACTGGTGCTGGTGGTTCTGGTGAGAACAACAACAACCAGAACAACAACAACAACGCACCACCACCACCTCCTCCCCCCACAGTTGAGCAGATGATGGCAATGCAGACCCAGTTCATGCAGGGCATGAACAACATGTTGGCCATGATGCAGCAAAACATGGCCATGAATCAAAATCAGAGCCAGAACCAGAACCAGAATGCTCCCCCACCTCCACCCAGAGACAGGCGCAGTGAGTTCATGAAGGGGCGCCCTCCATTCTTCTCACACTCCCCTGATCCTCTTGTTGCTATGGACTGGGTGAAGGATGTTGAGCGCCAGCTGGACATTGCTCAGTGTACTGACAGGGAGAAGGTCCTGTATGGCTCTGGACAACTGCAGGGAGCTGCAGCTTTATGGTGGGAATCCTACCGCTTTGCTCATGCTGATGTCAATGCTGTCACCTGGGATGAGTTCCACAAGGCTTTTCTGGAGTAATGTGCCAGCTGGTGTGGTGAAGCTGAAGAAGAAGGAGTTCGCTGATCTTAAGCAAGGCTCCTTGACTGTCTGTCAGTTCCGTGACAAGTTAAGTTGAGAGAGACCAGGACAAGCAAGACAAGTTCCTGGATGGGCTCAATGATGGTCTCTCCTACATGATGTCCATTGTCAAGTATGCCAACTTCCAGGAGATGGTTGACAGGGCTATTGTGCTTGAGAGCAAGCGCAATAAGATGGAGGACAAGAAGAAGAAGAGAAAGGCTGAGAAGTATCAGCATCAGGGTGACAGCAGCCGTCCTCGCTACAACAATCAGCAACGTCTCTATCAGCAGGGTAGAAACCAAGGTCAGCAGGGAGGTCAGCGCTACAACAACAACACCAACCGGATGCGGCGCGGACCAACCAAGCCCCACGCCAACAATCGGCGGGCTCCCGCCCTATCGCCCCCAACAATGTCCCGAGTGAAGACCAATGCCAATGGAGCTCCCGCGACAATGCTTGCTACAAGTGTGGTCTCGGTGGGACACTATGCCGGTGCTTGCCCACAGAAGCAGAAGAATCAGACCTATGGGAAGGTGAACCATGTGTTGACACTAGATACGCACACGAAAGAATCAAGAGAAATAATCCACAAGCGCACGGATATCGGTGAGCACTTCACCCGGGAGGTAAATCCTGAGTATCGTATTTGTTTTTATCCGCTAAGAGAAAACGTGCAATAGACTAACCCGATCTTTACTACTACCCCTGGGTCTAGTCAAGTGAGAATTAAGCGATATAGAGAGAACTCCTTCGTCGCCTTCTTCTAACCTATGGCAAGCTTTGAGACTACTTGTTCTAAGGGGGTACCCGAGGAATAGACACCACGAGAGGATGCTAAACCGGGCACAAAGGACCTACCTTACCTACCAACGGGAAGTGGATTACAAAGGTAATAAAGGGATTGTCACTTCCCTCACTACTACCACGGTTCCGGCCGAATAGGGAGCATCTACAAGTGAACCTAGCCTAAGCACCACGCTTATGCTAAAGAACGATTACTCTATTCCCAACGCGAAGCGAATAAAGTAAACTTGTAAACCAAAGAACAATAATAACAATGAACTTACTAGTATTAGAAGTTGAATTGCCGAATGATTCGAAACCAAGCCTCGGGTTAGGAGACTTGATCCCGCAGATACACCGGAGAGGAGACACCGACAGCCAGGCTTCCTCCAAATCTACCTCCACTCTATACTCTCTCAATCTCTCTTGAATCTAATACCCTATAGAGATAGATCCATTCGAGGGACCCTTCTCTATCTAACTCTCTCTCTCGGATTGAAGTCTTGAATGAATAGGAGAATGAATTAGGGTTTTACCCGGGGGCCGGGGGCTCGCTTATATAGCCCCTAGGATTAACCACGGCCCTCGGATCAAACCGACCTAAATGGACGATAATTATTAATCTTCAAAGTCGGTGGAGGCGGGATCCGCGAGACTCCACCCGATTGGTGGAGATGGGGAGTCGGCCGACTCCCCCCCCGTCGGCCGACCGCCACGGTGCAGTGGGCCCTGTGTTTCGTGACGCCTTCGGAGTCTTCTAGATTATACTTTTTCACCCGTTCGGTCTTTCTCTCTATGTAAACCCGACATGTGGGCCATCTTGGTTGATTTTCATTGTCACCCTGCGAAAATAGATATTCACCAAAACTCGTGGAATTACATCGGTGGTAACCCTATATCTATCAAGTATTTATGAATAGGTCCATTTGCATGTTAAGTTGACGGTTAATTTTATGAGTTAACGACCGTCAACAAACTCCCCCACACTTGTCTTTTACTCGTCTCGAGGAAAAGGATGGATTACTTTAAGCATAGCCTCAAACTAAGACATCAACATTAGATTATCCCCGATCATACCTCGCGGGATTCAAAGTGTCTACCATTGAACTTTGGGGAGTTGAAAGATGGAACAGTAAGTAGAGATCCTTCTTCTATCAATCCTGTCACTTGGAGTTTTTATAACATTTTTGCACAGAAAACTTAGCTTACCCTTCTCCATCATGTAGTACACTCTAATCACTCTTTATATGTGGTATTTGTAGAACTCACCATTATGTATAGAACACTCAAATCTCTCAATGTATGTAGTATTTTTGGAACTCACTTGAGGCATGTGAAAGGGTATGCCTCCTATTCTACTAAGGCTTATGTGGAGTTTTAAGGTATTTCAAGGAATAGCATTTTTACCTGCGCATATTGATTAGTCAAAAACGGGAACCAAGGAGAGGGGGATCTTACTCTAGATCAAGTGTGTGCAAGTGTGTGGAATATTTGGTGGCTAAATTGATGATAATAATGCTCCTTCCCTCTCTTGCACACTCTTCTCTTGAACATTGCTTTGCTTAATCTTCTCTTGAATAGCTCTTTGAGCTTCTTTGAACTTCCTTCTTGGGATCAGAATACTTTGGAGCTCATGGGCTATCCCTTTTTTTCTTTCTTCTTCTTCTTTTTTTTAATATTATTTTTGCATAGCCCATGTCTCACTCCCGGATACAATAACTTCCTTGAACATGATGATGATGATGACAATAATAATCTTCTTTTAACAGCTGGATGATGATAACAATCCTTGGAGCATATAGAAATCCTAGAAAGTGTATGTATCCTCTCCCAGTGTAGGAGATGGATGAATGGCGGAAAGCATGTTTTTGCGTACTCCTAGTGTAGGAGCAGCAGATATATATGTGGGTGTAAGTGCACTTGATCATATGAGTAAGAGACCCTTCTCTAAGGCTCTAATACCGCCAAGACTATTCTCAACACAAATAAAAGCTTATGTGCTTGGTCTTTCGAATTTTGTCGACGAGGCTCTATAGGCATTTATAACCACAGAGGAGAAGTATAGCTAACATTTTAAGATTTTTCGAAAAGAAATTCTCCAAGCAACTAGACATCAAGAAATCGGGTTCTCATGGTCCATGCTATATCACTTGTCCTCAACAACTTAAGTAAAACGGGGTCCCTATAAAATACGTTCCCAACAAGATATGAGGATTCCTGGAATTATCATGGTGTGAGTCTATCTTGGGGTCATGATTAAAATAATCTACCTTCTCAATATATATATAGCAAGTGATTTAATTCAAAGTGTTCCCCAAACGAATTGGAAAACATGATCGGTATAAAATTTGGAACGTAGGGAAGCAAACCTGATCGTGGACAGAAGATGGAGCCAAATGGGCCCACCCCCATGGGCGGCCGACTCCATATATGGGTCGGCCGACTCTAGCAGTGGCCCTCGGGGTCCGCTTCGTCGTGCGTGATCTTTTAGTCGTATGTTCTCAAATATTTTTGCTGGTTCGCCGATATCCGTTAGTTTCGTCGTCGGTTGCCTCCCCCACACTAGATTCCCGTTATCTTCATTCACAACAAGGTGGAGACAAAAGAGGCAACACATATGCAATAAAAGATATAACTAAAAACTTTATTTCATCTTCATTAAGGCCTGGATTACAAGTATTGAAAAGAACTAAGATCGAAACTTTAACTAAGCACTCTTGCAAACTAAAACTTTTAATCTAAACACACTAGGCCTTTCGATGCTAAGATAAATCTTATCTAATCAACTCGCTTCTCTAGAGCGTCTAACCTCTTTTCTAACTTATCCGTCCTCTTCTCTTGCGCACGAAGTCTATCTATGAGAGTGACAATGCTACTGCTTCTGGATATGTTGGGCGTTTCGCGGAGAGATGCTATAACGTCGCTACTGAGTTTCTAACTCCTTCTCTAAGTCCGCAACGGTCTTGCGACGTTTCCTTGGAGCTTCCGAGGCGGCAAGAGCCGCTTTCGGGGCTTCCTTCGGAGGGACGAACTTTACTTTGCTCGGGTGAGCATGGACTCCTCGAAATACGAGCGCTCTCCGGTGCTATACTTAGCACGTACGATCTCCCCTTGCTTGTTGGTCTTCACTCCCATAAGCATCTCAATGTGCTTAGGAGGGAGGATCTTGGTGCCTTAGGGAGCTTCACAATAGGACCTTTTGGTGGAGGTCCATCAAGGAGCAAAGGTTTGGGTGCAGCGATGAATGGTTGAGCGAAGTAGCTATGGGCACGTAAGCTTGAGGTTTTGGAGGAATAGAGGCTAGGGGTTTGGGCTTAGCAAGAACGATGGCCTTGCTCTCGTGCTCCTCTCTTGGGATGGTGTTGAGATCAATCCCGAAGCGGATCAATCTCCTATCTCGAATTCTCGGCTCGACTTCGCCATTGCTGCGTAGCAAGCTTGATGGTAGGAGGAGGAGGCTTTAGATGGAATGAGGTTGGCTTGAGGCTGGGCTTCTTTATATAGGGGGATGGAGAGGCATCTAAACGGCATCTAAAGGGAATCTCCGAAGGAATAACGCGTCAACGTGATCTCAAAAACCCTAATCGGCAAAAATTTCGAAGGAAGAGTATGGAAGGATCACGAATGCAAAAGCCGGCGAATGGGGAGTCCATGAGTCGGCCGACTCCCCTATGGGTCGGCCGACTCGGCGAGTGGACTCCCCGCCCGGCTTTTCGCAACCTATTTAGCATATTTTTGTCGTTCGGAAAAATACCCTGGACCCCAAAAAACGAAAAGTAAAAAGGTCGGGCCCAACTACCTAATTGAGAAAGAAGTTTAATTCATCTATTTCACCAATTTCCTCAATGGGCTCTAAAAATATTTTAAGGCATTGACCATTTACCTTGAATATCGTACCTTCGTTGTTGCGGCGTAACGACTCCATGCGATGATGAGCTTACTACTTCGAACGGTCCTTCCCATTTGCTTCGAAGCTTTCCTTGCCCGAAGAGTTTGACCCGGAATTAAAAAGTAATACCTTGTCTCCGGGTGTGAACTCCTTGATCTTAATTCTCTTGTCATGCCATCTTTTCACTCTTTCTTTGTATATCTTGGCATTGTGATAGGCTTTCTCTCTCCATTCTTCTAATTCAGAGATTTGCATCCTCCTCTTCTCTCCTGCGCTTCTAGGTCCATATTCCATTTCTTGATGGCCCAAAGTGAGCTTTGAATTCCAGCTCTCTACCGGCAAGTGGCGAGTCTTTCCATAGACTAGTTGATATGGTGACATCCCAATAGGTGTCTTGTATCTTTGTTCGATATGCCCATAGTGCATCGGGAAGCTTGTCCTTCCATGCGGTTCCCATTTCATTCACTTGTCTTCGAAGAATATTCTTGATTTGCTTATTTGATGTCTCTCGCTTGGCCACTTGTCGAGGATGATACGGAGTAGCAACATTATGGCGTACTCCATGCTTCAATAAGTATTGCTCAAAGCGTTTGTCGATGAAATGTGATCCTCCATCACTTATGACTATCCTTGGGACTTCAAATCTTGGGAATATTATTTCTTCGAACATCTTCTTAGAGCTTGAGCTATCTGCCTTTTTGCATGGCAGAGCTTCGACCCATTTGGACACATAGTCCACAGCTACGAGGATGTATTCACATTTCTTCGATGGTGGAAATGGTCCCATGAAATCAACTCCCCAAACATCAAAGAGCTCGATCTGAAGGTTGTTGATAAGTGGCATGGCATCTCTTGAGTTAATGTTGCCATGTCTTTGACAAGGACCACATCTCCGAATGAAATCTTTTGTGTCTTCATACATTGTTGGCCGAAAAAATCCGCATTGCCAAATCTTCGCATGTGTACGGAACACCCCATAATGGCCTCCATATGGTGATGAGTGGCATCTTTCAATGATTTTGATTCCTTCTTCGGTGGGCACACATCTTCGAGCGAGGCCATCGAGCACACTCGGAAGAGGTAGGGCTCATCCCATATGTGAGTACGACTCTCCTGGATAAGTTTCCTTTTGTTGCCTCCTGGTGGTACGTAACCTGTAACCATAAAATTAACAATATCTGCATACCAGGGGTCAGATCTGTTGATTCCGTAGAGCATGTCGTCCCGGAGTGCGTCGTCGATGGGTAGTTCCTGTGGTTTCTCAAACTGCATTCTAGACAAGTGATCGGCAATAGAGTTTTCTACTCCCTTTTTATCTTTTATTTCTAGATCAAATTCTTGGAGTAATAAAATCCATCTTATCAAACGAGGTTTAGCATCTTTCTTAGTGAGCAAATATTTTAAAGCAGCATGATCAGTGTAAACAATCACTTTGGCACCCACTAAGTAGGATCTAAACTTATCAATAGCAAAGACAACATGCTAGGAGCTCTTTTTCGGTGGTAGCATAATTAAGCGAGGTCCAGTCAAAGTTTTGCTAGCGTAAGCTATTGCATGATGCTTCTTATCCTTAGTCTGTCCTAACACCTTGCTCCTACGGCGTAGTCACTTGCATCACACATAATTTCAAAGGTAAAGTCCAATCGGGGGTTGAATGATTGGAGCGAAATAAGCGCTTTCTTAAGGATCTCAAATGATTGCAAGCGAGGCATCATCAAAGTCAAAAGGAACATCCTTAGCCTATAAGCGGGTAAGAGGTCTAGCGATGTAAGAAAAATCTTTTATGAATCTACGATAAAAACCAAATGACCAAGGAAACTTCTAATTCCTTTCACATTGATTGGAGGAGGCAGTTGTTCAATAACTTCTATTTTGGCTCTATCTACCTCGATGCCTCTTTCAGACACTAAGTGTCCTAGCACTATTCCTTCTCTAACCATGAAATGACACTTTTCCCAATTAAGGACTAAGTGTTTTTCCTCACATCTTTGTAAAACTCGATCTATGTTTTCAAGGCACTCATCAAAAGTTTTTCCATAAACGAGAAAAATCATCCATGAAAACTTCCATAATCTTTTCAATCATATCGGAAAATATAGACATCATACATCTTTGAAAAGAAGTCAGGTGCATTACATAACCCAAAAGACATCCTACGATAAGCAAAGGTTCCATAAGGGCATGTAAAGGTCGTTTTGTTTTGATCATTAGGATGGATAGGGATTTGATGATATCCGAATATCCATCAAGGAAGCAAAAGTAAGAATGGTTGGCTAATTGCTCAAGCATCTCATCAATGAAAGGCAAAGGAAAGTGATCATTTCTTGTTGCCTTATTAAGCTTTCGATAATCTATGCACATTCGCCATCCCGTGACGGGTTCTTTGTGGGATTAACTCATTCTTCTCATTTTGGACAATCGTATGCCTCCCTTTTTAGGCACAACTTGGACAGGGCTGACCCACTCACCGTGTGGCACGGGGTAAATAATCCCAAATATGCAACGCTTTTAAAACTTTTTTCTTAACAACTTCCCTCATCGCATTATTGAGCCTACGTTGGGGTTCTCTAGATGGTGGAATATCGGGATCTCGTGGGAATGTGATGGGTACACGGGCGGACTAATTCCTTTAAGGTCCTGGAGTGAGTAGCCAAAAGCTTTTTTATGTTTTTCTAGGATAGCCATTAAGCGAAAAGTCTGCTCCCGAGTGAGAATGTCACTTATGATGACAGAGTGTCTGGATCATTTCCTAGAAAGGCATATCTAAGACCGGTAAAGGTTTGAACTCAATAGGAGGTCTAGGTGGTAGGGTAAACTCGTCTAATGGTTCATTCTCGGAAGGGTCGGCTTCTTCTTCTATGAAGAATCTAGCTTCGTCTTCTAATTTCGGCTTCACTAGGAATTCTAGAGAAGTCTGCTCTAAATTCCTCCAATGGATCATAATGTGGATAAGGCTCGGTCATAGCATTTAAAGAGTGTGAAATGGACATTGCCAACTGGAGTTTCTTGCCTAAACAAATGTTTAGTTTCCCGGTTGTCCTTCATAAAGAAGTCTTCTAAATGGTTGTCCTATCAACAGTGGAAATCCCCTATGTCAAAGACATAAAAGCTTAAGTGAACAGGGGTTCCTTCTACTCGGAGTGGTAGGACATGTAGGATTCCTAAACAAGGTAGAATTTGTCTTGAAAGATTTCTTATGAACTTCACTTGTTGGGGTCAATGTCATGTTTCTTTGCAAATATTTTGCTAGTGTGGTAGACATGATATTTATACCCACAACTGGATTGTAGAGAGCGTCTATGCGATCATTGTTAATCATGCAATGAATGGGAAGAGAAGATGAATCTAGCCGAATTATTTCGTAGAGGAAAGCTCGACTCTTCTAACCACTCATTGCTCATGACACACTAATTCTCCCGAGGTCTTTCCTATTGGAATATCCTCATCAATATTGCATGGCTTGATTGGGTGATATTTGCCTTGTGGCTTCTTCACCTTGTGATAGTTGAAGATGTTTCCAAAATCGAGAATGATCAGTTCAATATCTAGCATAAAATCGGAAGTGGAATGTCTTCCTTGTCTTGCTCAAGACATGGATTAGCCGAGGTGGATGGTGTATCGGCAAAGGGTTGTCTTCGGCTACTTGAGGTTCTACTTCTAGGAGGTAGTCTAATTCACTTTGGATAGGATTTGGTCTAGGATTGATCTTGCTTTCTCGGCGAGATATGCAAGAATGATCCTCCCGAAGTTGTGTCGAGCAGCTTTTCTACTGCTCTACTCGGACCTTTATAAAAGTGTTGTAAAAGAATGGGATCTGGTAGACTAAGGTCCGGCCCGATGCTAAAAGTGTAGTAAAACGATTCCGGGATGAGGCCAAAGATTCTTCGGTTCTTGCTTAATAGTCGAACCTTGACTCTAAGGTCGACGATTTGGGAGATGGGATAGAAATCTAGGCAAAAGTTGGAGCGTAAGGACCCCCAATCTCCTTGTTGCTTACCTACGGCTTTATCATACCATTGTCTAGCTTTTCCTTTAACGAGAAAGGAAATAGCTTCCAACGGAGGGTTTTGTCGGACATGCCCTCTATGCGAAGACACACATGTTTGCTCAAAGTCTCTAATGTGAAGGTAAGGGTTTTCGTCTCCTTCTCCCGAAAAGGATAGGCTTTGGACCAATGCAATCAACCGCGGACTCGGCCTATAGCTAGGTGTTTGGATAGGTTGTGATGACTCATGTGGCACTAGGCTGTCTCCGTGGGTGCGAGAAAATTGAAAGATAGGAATGGAATTTGAGTTATCCATAAGGATAGAAAAAGATAAAATGTACGGAAAAGTAAAGTGTAAGAAAAAGATAAAAGTATAGGTACAAGGTAGAGCAAGATTTAGGTTATCTAAGGACCGTCTTTCTCCCCGAACGGCGCCGTAAAATGCTTGTTGACACTAGATACGCACACGAAAGAATCAAGAGAAATAATCCGCAAGCGCACGGATATCGGTGAGCACTTCACCCGGAGGTAAATCCCGAGTATCGTATTTGTTTTTATCCGCTAAGAGAAAACATGCAATAGACTAACCCGATCTTTACTACTACCCCCGGGCCGCTAGTCAAGTGAGAATTAAGCGATATAGAGAGAACTCCTTCGTTAGTCTTCTTCTAACCTATGGCAAGCTTTGAGACTACCGTTCTAAGGGGGTACCCGAGGAATAGACACCACAGAGGATGCTAAACCGGGCACAAAGGACCTACCTTACCTACCAACGGGAAGTGGATTACAAAGGTAATAAAGGGATTGTCACTTCCTCACTACTACCACGGTTCCGCCGAATAGGGAGCATCTACAAGTGAACCTAGCCTAAGCACCACGCTTATGCTAAAGAACGATTACTCTATTCCCAACGCGAAGCGAATAAAGTAAACTTGTAAACCAAAGAACAATAATAACAACGAACTTACTAGTATTAGAAGTTGAATTGCCGAATGATTCTCGAAAACCAAGCCTCGGGTTAGGAGACTTGATCCCGCAGATACACGGAGAGGAGACACCGACAGTCGGCTTCCTCCAAATCTACCTCCACTCTATACTCTCTCAATCTCTCTTGAATCTAATACCCTATAGAGATAGATCCATTCGAGGACCCTTCTCTATCTAACTCTCTCTCTCGGATTGAAGTCTTGAATGAATAGGAGAATGAATTAGGGTTTTACCCGAGGGGGCGGGGGCTCGCTTATATAGCCCCCTAGGATTAACCACAGGCCTCGGATCAAACCGACCTAAATGGACGATAATTATTAATCTTCAAAGTCGGTGGAGGCGGGGATCCGCGAGACTCCACCCGATTGGTGGAGATGGGGAGTCGGCCGACTCCCCCCCGGGTCGGCCGGCGCCCACGGTGCAGTGGGCCCCGGAGTTTCAGTGACGCCTTCTCGGAGTCTTCTAGATTATACTTTTTCACCCGTTCGGTCTTTCTCTCTATGTAAACCCGACATGTGGGCCATCTTGGTTGATTTTCAGCTGTCACCTGAGAAATAGATATTCACCAAAACTCGTGGAATTACGCGGTGGTAACCCTATATCTATCAAGTATTTATGAATAGGTCCATTTGCATGTTAAGTTGACGGTTAATTTTATGAGTTAACGACCGTCAACACCATGTCAAGGTGGAAATGGCTGAGGAAGCTACCGACGTGGTGCTAGGCACGTTTTCAGTCGACTCGCATCCAGCTTCAGTTCTTTTCGACACTGGTGCATCACATTCGTTTATGGGTAGCAATTTTGTTCGCAAACATAATATTCCCACTCAACTCATGCCTAGTTCAATGAGTGTTAAGACCCCCGGGGGGAAACATGGCTTCTAATGTCTGGTGTCCTGAAGTAAGAATTAATTTAAGGGGGGTAGAATTTCCTGCTAGACCCATTGTACTTGAGTCAGAAGGTCTTGATGTTATCCTGGGAATGAATTGGTTGAATAAGTGGAAAGCAAATATCAAGTGTGCAAAAAGGATAGTGACTCTAACTGCTCCTGATGGGAAGAATGTTGATGTGATTGTGCCCGCACTGAGGAAGAGACAAGGGACAGTGAATCATATTGCTAGTGAGGGAGTTGAGAACATCAGAGTTGTCCAGGAGTTTCCAGATGTCTTTCCTAAGGATTTGCCAGGTATGCCACCTGAACGTGAGATTGAGTTTATAATTGACTTAATACCTAGTACTGCACCTATTGCTAAAAGACCATATAGAATGGGTGTTCCTGAATTAGAAGAACTTAAGTCACAACTTAGAGAGTTACAATCTAAGGGTTATATTCGTCCTAGTTCCTCACCTTGGGGAGCTCCAGTTATCTTTGTAGAGAAGAAAGATGGGACACAGAGGATGTGTGTTGATTATAGAGCTTTGAATGAGGTAACCATTAAGAATAAATACCCTTTGCCTAGAATTGAGGATTTGTTTGACCAATTGAAGGGAGCTTGTGTCTTTTCTAAGATAGATTTGAGATCAGGTTATCATCAAGTTAGAATCAGACCTAGTGACATACCAAAGACTGCTTTCACCACCAGATATGGGCTTTACGAGTATACAGTGATGTCTTTTGGGTTGACTAATGCTCCAGCTTACTTTATGTACTTAATGAACAAGGTATTTATGGAGTATCTAGATAATTTTGTCATGGTCTTTATTGATGACATTCTTATATATTCCAAGAGTGAGGAAGAACATGAGGAGCATCTGAGGTTAGTGTTGCAGAAGTTGAGGGAACACCAAATCTATGCCAAGTTTAGTAAATGTGAATTCTGGCTGAATGAAGTTTCATTCCTTGGACATGTAATATCTAAAGGTGGAGTTTCTGTTAGTCCTAAGAATGTAGCAGATGTGCTGAAGTGGAGTCCACCCCAATCTGTCAAGGAGATCAGAAGCTTTCTGGGAATGGCTGGTTATTACAGGAGGTTCATTGAGGGATTCTCTACTATAGCCAAACCTATGACTACTTTGTTAGAAAAGGAGAAGCCATTCAAGTGGACCGATAAATGCCAAGCTAGCTTTGAAGAATTGAAGAAGAGGTTGACAACGACACCTGTTCTTGCATTACCTGATATGACCAAGAATTTCTCTATCTATTGTGATGCTTCCCAACATGGTTTGGGTTGTGTTTTGATGCAGGAGGGTAAGGTCATTGCTTATGCCTCTAGACAGTTGAAGAAGCATGAAGTGAATTATCCAACTCATGACTTGGAGTTAGCAGCAGTGGTACATTCGTTAAAAATCTGGAGACACTACATCCTTGGTCATAAGTGTGACATTTACACTGACCACAAGAGTCTCAAGTACATATTCACTCAGAATGATCTCAACCTGAGACAGAGAAGATGGCTAGAATTGATTAAGGATTATGAATTGGAGATTCATTATCATCCGGGAAAGGCAAATGTAGTAGCTGATGCCTTAAGCAGGAAGAGTCAAGTGAACATGCTAGAAGCTAAAGAACTACCTCAAGAGTTGTTAGTTGAGTTTGAGTATCTCAATCTGGGGTTTGTTGCAAACACCCAGGGGACTTCTATGGATGTTGAGCCAACACTTGAGCAAGACATCAGAAAAGCACAGAAGATTGATGAGAAGTTTCAGGAGATCATTAAGATGGTCAAGGAGGATAGAGCACCTGGGTTCAGTATTGATGAAGATGGAACTCTGTGGTATAAACATAAGCTATGTGTGCCCGATGATCAGAAGATTAAGGATGCTATCTTGAAGGAGTGTCATGAATCAGCTTACTCGATTCATCCTGGAGGCACTAAGATGTACCAAGACCTGAAAGAACATTATTGGTGGGTTGGTATGAAGAGAGACATTGGAGAGTATGTAGCTTTGTGTGACACGTGTCAAAGAGTGAAGGCAGAACATCAGAGGCCTGCCGGATTGCTACAACCGTTAAAGGTGCCAGAATGGAAGTGGGACGAGATTAGTATGGATTTTATAGTAGGCTTACCTCGCACACGGCGAGGGTTTGACTCTATATGGGTGATCGTGGATCGCCTAACGAAGGTTGCACATTTTATACCAGTCAAGACCACTTATGATGGAGCACAGCTAGCAGAGAGATACATGGCTAGGATAGTGTGTGCACATGGGGTTCCAAAGAGAATAGTGTCTGATAGAGGAACTCAGTTCACTTCTAGATTCTGGGAGAAGTTGCATGATGCTTTGGGAACGGAATTGAGATTCAGTTCAGCTTATCATCCACAGTCAGATGGCCAGACTGAAAGGGTTAATCAAATTCTGGAAGACATGTTGAGGGCATGTGCTCTGCAGTCTAGTAACAGATGGGAAGACAACTTACCATATGCTGAGTTCTCGTACAACAATAGCTACCAGGCTAGTCTCAAGATGTCTCCCTTTGAAGCTTTGTATGGCAGAAAGTGTAGAACACCCTTGTTCGGAACCCCGTGAGAGAGAAGCGGGTGTTTGGTCCCGAGGCAATCGAGTAGCAAATGAGCAAGTACAAATCATCCGACGGAGACCGAGGGCGGCTCAGTCTAGACAGAAGAGCTATGCAGATGTTCGACGGAGAGAGCTAAAGTTTGAGGTTGGTGATCGTGTGTACCTAAAAGTGTCACCAATGAGGGGCTTGAAACGATTCAAGATCAAGGGGAAGTTGGCCCCAAGGTATATTGGTCCTTTCAGGATATTAGAGAGGAGAGGAGAGGTTGCTTATCGGCTTGAGTTACCACCTCACTTGTCCAACGCCCATGATGTTTTCCATGTCTCGCAGTTCAGAAAGTGTCTAAGAGTGGACATAGAACAATTACCGGTTGAGGAAGTGGATTTGCAAAAGGACTTGACCTATGATGAGAGCCCTGCTAAGATCTTAGAAACGATTGAGAGAATCACCAGGAGTAAGATTGTCAGATGGTGCAAAGTGCAATGGAAGCACCATACAGAACAGGAATCAACTTGGGAAAAGAAAGAGGATTTAAAGGCAGATTATCCTGAATTGTTCTCTGAGTCTCCTAATCTCGAGGACGAGATTCCTTTAAGGGGGGTAGGTCTATAACGCTCTAAATTTTCAGATTTCAAAAGTAAAGTAATTTGCTTTAATTTCTGTTTAGAGGTCTTTTATTCATAGGAGGGTAATTACTTTTTCCTAGAAAAGATTAAAATCAACTCTAAGGTAGAAACCCTGTATTGTTGCATTCATGCCGCTGCACGGTTTTTGATTGACTTGTTTGAGCTAGCCGACTAACTTTGGTTTTGACCCCTAGTCCCTAACTCACTCTAACTTGTCCCCCTCTAACCCCTAGACTAACTAAACCTAGCCTAACTACCCCTAGGACCCCACTACCTAGTCTAGGTGGACCCCAATGGGTCCTGGCCACCCCTGGCCTCAGCTGGCCAACCCTGGCCAGCCATAGCCACCCATGGCCAGCCATGGCCAACCCCGACCAACCCCAGCCATGGCCGGCCAGCAAGGTCGCGGGCGGCCAAGAGCGGCCGGCCCGCCACGCGACGGCCACGCGGGCCAGCGACGCATGGCGGCCCGGCCCGGCCGGCCGGGCCGGCCGCGAGCCGGCCCGGGCCGCAAACGAGCGGCCCGGCCGGCCAACGAGGCCCGGCCCGCGGCCACGGCCCGCTCGCCACGCGCGCCTCCCGCTCCCGCACTCGGCCCCGCGGCCCAGCAAGGCGGCCACCGAGGCCCGGCCCGGCCGAGCCCGGGCCCACGGCCGCTCGCTCGCCACGCGCGCCCCCGCGCCCGGACGCCGACAAGCGGGGCCCGCGTGTCAGCCCCGCCACCGAGCCAGGCTCGGGCTCACGCCGCGCCGCACCGACCCGGGCACGCGAACCAAGGTTCGCCGCCCTGGCCCGGGACTACTTCCCCGTGCGCCTATAAGAAGGGGGTGCGCCGCCCCCGCAGCGCCCTTTCCCCGCAACCCTAGCGCGCCGCCACCGTCCCGCCGCCGCCGCGCAACCCTAGCGGCGCTCCGCCGCTGCCATCGCCGTCGCCCCGCCGTCTTCGCCGCCGTTCGGTCGAGGTGAGCGCCTCCCCGAGCTCCGCCGCATCCCGGGCGACGCGCCGGTCCACTCAGCGGCCGCCTCGCCGCCTCGTTGCGCCAGCGCCGCCACGCGCCGCCGGGCCGTCCCGCGAGCGCGCCTCCAGCCGCCGCCGCGTCGCGCGCCGCCTCGGCCTCGCTCGCCGCCGCGTGACTGCCGCCCGCGCGCGCGCGGGTGCCCGCTACGCGAGGCCGCCCTCCGCGGACCCCCTCATGCCTGTTGATGTCTATTAAGTGCAACTGAAATAAAGAAGGTTCCGCAAGCGCACAGAATATATCATCGTAGCATTTTAACCGGGAGTAATCCAGGTATCGTTATTTATATTTTTACCACTGGGAAGGGAATGCACTGGATAATGAGTGATGAGCAATGCACATGCTATAATGGAGAGCTTAACCTTGTCTGTATCGATCATCTCATACAGGGTAAGTGTCACATAAAATATAGGAATGAATGATAAATGACATAAGATAAATGAGAGCAATTAGCCACATAAAATGATAGTAACAGCCATCTCAACTTAGCACTCTAAGCTTATAACACTAGCATGGACTAGGACGATCTAGGGTATAATCCTATGTTATTCTAACTATAAAGTCAAAGCATACAATGATTAGTGCAAGAACATCTAGCAATCATGGCGGGAAAAGGTTACATCTATGCATAGTGATATTACCGAGAAGACAAGAGACATAGCAATGACTTCAATGTAATAGGTTTGTTCTGCTAGACCTATACTCGGGAGAAGGGCTACAAAGGACTCAACAGGATCACACTCCCGCGATCTACCTCACGATCCGGAATATAGGGTGCAATCGCAGATAAATACGGTATAGGCACCATGCCTACACAATATCTACCACTCACCCATTGGCCTAATGAGCAAGCGCTATACGATCCTATGCATAAACATAATTCTAGTCCAACTATGCTAAACATATAATCAAAGTAAACTAAGAACGATATAATTGAGAACATAATCAAATAGAGTAAAGTCAAGTCGATATAATAGAATAGAATAAAGTACTACTCATAGTATCATGAACAATGATGAATATTACAAGAATGTAGAGGGAATTACCAAGAACTCCGACAGATCCGGACTCCAAGCTAGGCTTGATTCCCTCTAGATCTATTCCTATGTAGCTATGCTACTAAACTATGGAGCTCTAATTGAGATGGTGGCTCGGCTTCTCTCAATTCCGATGAGAGAATGAACTCTTGAATGAATTAGGGTTTCACCCGGGGCCGGGGCTCAATATATAGCCCCCTAGGATGAACCACGACCCTCGGATCAAACCGACCTAAATGGACGATAATTATTCATCCTCAAAGGCGGTGGAGGCGGGATCCACGAGACTCCACCCGATTGGTGGAGGTGGGGAGTCGGCCGACTCCCCCTGAAGTCGGCCGACCCCACCCCCGAGTGGGCCCCGGCTTCCGGGGTTTGCCTTCCGGAGTCTTCTAGATTATACAATTTTACCCGTTCGGTCTTTATCTCTATGTAATCATGACATGTGGGCCTCCTTTGGTTCTCTTTCGATAACCCCCTTGAGAAATAGACAATCACCAAAACTCATGGAATTAAATCGGTGTAACCCCTATATCTAACAGTGAACTCATATTAATCCTTTCTCTTGCTGCGTTGACGGTATAAAATTGATACTTAACGACCGTCAACAAACTCCCCAAGCTTACCTTTTGCTCGTCCGAGCAAAGATAGACTTCATGATGGATCGGGAGTTGCTGCAATACTTTCACTCCTCACAAGTACACATGCGTTCAAACAAGAACTCTCCTCTGGATTAGAGTGAACTATTCGACTCAAAACTTACTCATATTACCTTTCACCATGGGGCTTGTAAGCGTCACTCGGGTCTTGAGTAGTTGAAAGATAGAACAATCAAGTCAGCGCCATGTTTCTCGCTCTTTGATCAACTATTATCCCGGAGTTTTTGCAAGGTTTGAAATAAAACTCGAGTTCCTTGTATGAACCTTTCAAGTCTCTCATTTGTGGTATTTTTGGATCCTTTCTAAGGCATGAGTAGTGTATGCCTTCTCTCTCTCAAGAATATGTGGTATTTATGGAACTAAGGCATAGTGGAAAGTGCCTTCTCTCTCTCACCCTACTTTCTAATAGGCTTATGTGGAGCTCATAGGTGGGGAGACACTCAAACTCACTTGCATATATTGCACTGACTAAGACATGGATCCAATAGGAACTAAAATAATAATAAAGTCATATGTGCATGTGAATGAGGAAATGGAATGGATGAGATGATGATAGGATGATGGTGATAAGGAAATGATTATGAGGGGTACTCAACTGGTGAACATCTACTTCTACACTCGCTCCTTTGGGGATAACATGACTCCCTTTATTCGGAAACCTTGAAACTTCTTGAATGGAAGGACTTGGCTACTCTTTCTTTTTCTTTCTTTCTTCTTTTATCTTTTTTTTTTAGAGCAACCAATCCTCTGAAAATGAAACTTTAGCACAGGGAGTGTATAACTTGAAATGATGATGACTGGAGCTTTTTATGTAGGCAATGAAACGACAATGATTATTTCTAGATGTTCACTCCCAGAATAGGAGTAGAACCTTTTCTGGATGATGTGAAATGAATGGCGTATGTATATGTGGATGGATGAATGGATGGATGCGTACTCCCAGTGTAGGAGCAGCATAAGTGCATGTCTCTAAGGTAGAGATAGCACAATATGTGGGGAATGCGTACTCCCAGGGTAGGAGCAGCATAAGTGCGTATCTCCAGGGTAGAGATAGCACGATATGTGGTGGATATGGATCTATATGTGGGTTGTACTTTGAGGAGCAGTAGCACGAAATGAATGTAACATTTATAAAATGGGTGCATGCTTCTGAGGACAGAAGTAGCATAGATCAATGGATGGAGAGCACATAGTATTGACTTTAACTGCATGACTGATTCCTTATGGGTCCACAGCATAACCACACTCAATGCCTATAAAGTCTACACTCAAACCTACAATATGATCTATATAAACAGATGGGTTTTCCTAATCTAGTAAGCATGAATATATGGCTGTGGTAGGAATTTGAACTCTCATCATAAAGGAACTCATCATGCAAGAATTTAATATTTTCACAGATAAATTCTCCAGAACTCTAGTATCTCTAGGAACAAGATGGACAAAGACTCAAAACCTTCCCATATCATACCCGTCAACCACCTAGACTTAGATCAAGTGTTTGCTACCCACAAGTTTCAGTTCAAAGCAAATCTCAAATCTAAACAAGTTGTGTCCAAAACTCGGGAGAGTGCAAGGTTGAAAACTAGGTACTTGAAAGGAATTACGCGAGCAACTATTCATCATCTCCATGTAGAGTTTATTCTAGGGATCACTTTTAAAGACAGTTGCAAGAGCTCTCCAAAAGTAAAAAAATAAGGAAATCTTTCGGGTTTCTATGGTTATGCATCTTTTTTAGTGGTTTTAACAAAGCATATTTTAATAAGGCATAAATAGATAAGTTGGAGACACTTAGCTTGGTACACGGGGATGCTCTCCCCCAAGCCGGATGTTGACATAGTCTGCGATGTTGCCGACGAGGCCGAAGACGTTCTAGTCCTCCGGAGTGTTGTAGATAGTTGCTGTTGGAGACAGCGTTCAATTGTAGCGGGCAGCACTCCGACAGGAGACTGGATGTCCTTCTGTTAGCTCTTCTTGATCCTTGATGTTCGTGAAGCTCAAATAGACAACAAAGCTTGTGGAACTGATTAAGCGTTAGTGATAAAACCTCTAGGCCTTGGTTGTCTAGAACTTTCTTAACTTAGACTTGTTCTAACGGGATCACAAGAAATATTTTTATCTTTTTATTATTTAAAGAATGCGAAAGGGAAAGATAAATATGCGAGAAATTATTTTTATGCCACCACAGTGAATGGCTATTCACATGGGGCTTGACGATTTTCTGGATGCAAATGCACAACATCTTTATTTTCTTTTCAAATGCGGAGATAAAAGAGTAAAGATGCAAATAAGATGCAAGTAGGAAATAAATATGCTAAGGTAAAATATAATGCGATAAATACCAAGTTACCTCTTGGCGCAGCGTTCGGTGGTTTTAAGTCCTCCGAACAGGACTTGTCATGTTCGCTCATTTTTCAAGGGGCGCATTGGCTGGCGCCTCGGATGATGTCGCCTCGTGTGTAGGAATTGATTCTGATTTTGCTTTTACCTTCCACACCTTCTTTGTTGGAGAGGATGACCTTGAGGAGGAAGCTTCTTGGATCACTTGTTTTTCTTCTGGTAGCACCTCTTCGGGTTCTTCTACAGTGTTCTTCTCTTCTGGGTATCGATCTTCATATCTAGACACTTCTCCCTCATAGTCAGCCCATCCATCTGTAGTGATGTTCTTCTTGTTCTGGCGACGGGTACGCTGCCTTCTCCTTGCTCTGTTCTTCTTGGGCTCCTCAGTGATTATATAATTATTGTTGAAGTAGCGGCGTACCTTCTCAGTGGGAAAGTGGAAATGGATCTCTCCTGTTCCAATATAGATGATAGCTCTGGTGGTGTTCAGGAATGGTCTTCCTAGGATGATTGGAGGATCGTAGTCATCTCCCATGTCAATGACTAGGAAGTCGTAGGGACATAATGGTCATCTATCGGATGAGGACATCCTTCACTTCTCCTTCGACGAAGCGGAATGTCGATCTGCCATTTGCAGGTTGTGCATAGGTAGGCTCCAAAGGCATAGTGCCATATAGATACTCATAGGTTACCTTGGCCATGATGTTGACGCCCGATCCGGTGTCACGCATGGCTTTATTGAAAGAGCTTCGTTGATGGAGCATTGAATGGTCGGGACACTGGGTCATCCTTCTTGATCGGGCGTGGGGACTGAGTAAGTGGTCATGCTCCTGTGGACTGCGGTGACCATCCTTCTTGTCTCCGTCTTCTTGGTCTTCTTGTTCTTGTTCTTGCTCTTCTTAGCTGGATTCTTCTTCTTCTCCTTTGTTCTGCCGATGAGGATGTCTTGGAAACTTGCAGCACTCTGTTCTTGAAGAAGAAGGTTTCTCGCTTGCCCTTGATGTTGAAGATGATCTTGGCAGTGTTGGCATACATGATGGCTCCAGCAGTGTTCAAGAATGGTCGTCCCAGAATGACAGGGGACCTTTCATCACTGCCTGTATCCACTACCACGAAGTCTGCTGGAACATACGATTTGCCTACTCGTACACATATATCTTCAAGTACTAACAAAGGGACACGGAGTGACTGATCTGCAAGCTGTAAGCACATGGTTGTGTATGCTAAGGGGCATCTGAATAGCTTTTCATATATCACTCTTGGCATGATGTTGATGCTTGCACCGAAGTCACGCGATTGCCTCATTAAAGTTAGTACTTCCAATGGAGATCGGAATGACCGGTCTCCTGGATCGCCCTTCTTGATTGGCGAGTTGAGTCAATCCATGACCCCTTCGATGGATCACTCCGGCTATCTTCTACATTGAATATATCAACAAGATTTGCGGTTTCGAGCTCTTCGGGTTGTCTGCCGGTTTACCTTGACCGAGTGGAGGGAGCAAGGTTAACAAGCTGTTGTTCTGCGACTCAAGTATCTTGTTGAAGTGAGCCGACTCTTGATGGCATTGGAAAAGCCATCCATCCTGTTGCTGAGTGTCTCTAGGACCTTGTCATTTGATGTCGGCTTCTTGGACAGATTGTCCATCATCTTGCCTTGATTCAGGCACTAACTCTCTCAAAGGCGGTGGTTGTAATTATTGTAGGAGGAGCCGTTACCTTGATAGTTGCCGAATAATTGCACGAGTAGTTAGGCCTCTGCTGTTGATTCCAACACGGATTCTCTTTGAGGACGATAGTAATTATTATTGTTGTTGTTATTGAGGTAGTTCACGTCCTCCTTCACTACGGGCGGTTAGCACTGTATGCCCGTCTCTCCACACTCTTCACATGTCATGCGAGCATCATGTATATGCATGACTTCTTTCTTCTCCGGGGCTCTCTCATCGAGCCTCTTCATTAGCAAATCCATTTTGGCGAGATAGCATGTCTACCTCTTTCATTTGGTGCATTCCCCCACCTCTCTTGCGGGTCTGCGTTCTTTCTTCACTCCAACCTTGGTTGGATGCCATCTTCTCCACAAGAGGGCGTGGCTTGAGGAATAGTGAGTGATAAGAATGCACCTCCAGCGGCGGCATCCATCGTCTCACGTGTCTTGTTGCTAAGCCCATGGTAGAATGTCCGCATAAGCGCCAATTCTCCATGCCATGATGAGGACACTCGAGGATGTAATCTTGAAAGCGCTCCCAAGCTTCGGGACGGTCTCATCATGGTGTTCTTGAAAGCTTGATATCTTCCCACGAAGAGCATTTGTCTTGCCCATGGGGAAGAACTTCGCCAAGAAATTGGTGGAACATAGTGCCCACGTAGTATTCTTCTCCTTATTGGCGTAGAACCACTGTTTCGCTCTCCCCAAGAGTGAGAATGGGAAGAGGCGAAGTAGTATAGCATCTCTGGGGACATCCTTGATAGTGAATGTGCTACATATCTCCAGAAAGTGTTGGAGATGAGCACTAGCATCTTCATGGGCCTTCCCACAGAACTGGCTTGCTTGCACCATGTTGATTAGCGCAGGCTTGAGCTCAAAAGCTCCTTCGATGTCCGCAGCTGGTCCAGTACGAATGTTATCCGTAGTTGGAGCTGAGAACTCGCGGAGTGACTTGTTCGCCATGGCTTCAAACGCTGGTGTCAAGTCTCGGACGAAAGGTCGACTTTCTACTTCCGACAAACTTCCAAGTTGAGTTGATGATGATGATTGAGTGGTCTTCTTCAACCTGCTTTCCGGCCTTCCCCGAATAAAGCTTCGGATCGTCAATATAATTATCGGGAAGAATTGTCTTTTTCATACATTACCACGCATAAGATATAAAAATAGACGAAAGACAAGGGTAAGGCTGTATGAGTAGAGAATGGTGACAGTGCTCAATCTCATTATGTAGTGCAATGCTGCTCATTATCCATTGGCTTTCAACCTTCCCCGGCAACGGCGCCAAAAATGCTTGTTGATGTCTATTAAGTGCAACTGAAATAAAGAAGGTTCATAGCGCACTGAGAATATATCATCGTAGCATTTTAACCGGGAGTAATCCAGGTATCGTTATTTATATTTTTACCACTTTGGGAAGGGAATGCCTTTGGATAATGAGTGATGAGCAATGCACATGCTATAATGGAGAGCTTAACCTTGTCTCGTATCGATCATCTCATACGGGGTAAGTGTCACATAAAATATAGGAATGAATGATAAATGACATAAGATAAATGAGAGCAATTAGCCACATAAAATGATAGTAACAGCCATCTCAACTTAGCACTCTAAGCTTATAACACTAGCATGGACTAGGACGATCTAGGGTATAATCCTATGTTATTCTAACTATAAAGTCAAAGCATATGATTAGTGCAAGAACATCTAGCAATCATGGCGGGAAAAGGTTACATCTATGCATAGTGATATTACCGAGAAGACAAGAGACATAGCAATGACTTCAATGTAATAGGTTTGTTACGCTAGACCTATACTCGGGAGAAGGGCTACAAAGGACTCAACAAGACTGTCACTCCCGCGATCTACCTCACGATCCGAATATAGGGTGCAATCGCGATAAATACGGTATAGGCACCATGCCTACACAATATCTACCACTCACCCATTGGCCTAATGAGCAAGCGCTATACGATCCTATGCATAAACATAATTCTAGTCCAACTATGCTAAACATATAATCAAAGTAAACTAAGAACGATATAATTGAGAACATAATCAAATAGAGTAAAGTCAAGTCGATATAATAGAATAGAATAAAGTACTACTCATAGTATCACGAACAATGATGAATATTACAAGAATGTAGAGGGGAATTACCAAGAACTCCGACAGATCCGGACTCCAAGCTAGGCTTGATTCCCTCTAGATCTATTCCTATGTAGCTATGCTACTAAACTATGGAGCTCTAATTGAGATGGTGGCTCGCTTCTCGAATTCCGATGAGAGAATGAACTCTTGAATGAATTAGGGTTTCACCCGGGGGCCGGGGGCTCGAATATATAGCCCCTAGGATGAACCACAGCCTCGGATCAAACCGACCTAAATGGACGATAATTATTCATCGTCAAAGGCGGTGGAGCGGGATCCACGAGACTCCACTGATTGGTGGAGGTGGGGAGTCGGCCGACTCCCCCGGGTCGGCCGACTGGCCACCCTGCCGGTGGGCCCCGGCTTCCGGGGTTTGCCTTCGGAGTCTTCTAGATTATACAATTTTACCCGTTCGGTCTTTATCTCTATGTAATCATGACATGTGGGCCTCCTTTGGTTCTCTTTACGATAACCCCCTATGAGAAATAGACAATCACCAAAACTCATGGAATTACAATCGGTGTAACCCCTATATCTAATAGGTGAACTCATATTAATCCTTTCTCTTGCTGCGTTGACGGTATAAAATTGATACTTAACGACCGTCAACAATGCCCCGCAGCGCCGCCGGCGACCATGGCTTCGGTCGCCGGTCGGCCGCCGCCGGTCCATGGTGGACCCGTGGACCCGGTCCACCCGCGAGGTTCACGGCCGGTCCACGGGCCCGGCCAGCCCCGCGTCAGCTGCCACCGCCGCCGGCACGTTCGCAGAAAGGCCCTCAGCCTTTTTATTAATTGCAGATCGATCCGGATCAGTTTAAACCTAATTACTTTTTAGCCCAAATTTCTGCGGATTGACCCCTAGATTTGCATAGGCCATAACTTTCTCATTTTAGCTCCGTTTTCAGTGATTTAATACTCGTTGGAATCGTCTCGACGAGTAGAATCTTTTTATGCTATTGTTTACTACAGATTACTTGTTTTGATGTACTGTTCTGATTAGAATCTATTTGATTGCATGTATTGCTCGTGTGCGTTTGATTTCGATGAATAGAGAACGCGTCGTGGGTGAAGGAGGAACCGGAGGACCCCGCTTTCGACTTCAACCAAGGCAAGTGCGGGACCCTTGATCATATTGATCCTATGAACAATGTTAATTTCATGCATGTGTTTAATTCATGAAACATAAGGACATACTAGCCACCACTACCCAGATATCACCCATGGGGGTTTGTAGCTAGGAGGTAGGTCTGCTAGTGCTCTGCTTATCTACTCACTAAGATTATACTTGTTAATCTTGCTTCTTTTTAACGTAAAGCTGTTGGTTATGGCTGCGGCCATGGAGGCGTTGGCGGTGATGTGATGCATCGCCGTGGTGAGAAGCAAGGGGGACACGGGTGTTGGCGGTTGCCCGTGTAGACGGGGTCGCCCGTGTCTGCCCTATAAGGACCCTCTCATGGAGCGGCAACCTGGGATATTCCGTACAACTCCAGGCTAATGGGCTCTTGCTTGGCCAACTACCAGGACCACCACTAGTAGGGTAGGTAGCTTACAGGACCGGTACACGGATTGGCGAAAAGTGTGATTCAAGTTCTAGTAGTGGTGGGTCGGGAGTGGCCGCCCTACGCTTGCATCATAACTAGCGGGCTACCACTGCTAGTGGCCCTGCGAACAGCCTTGTTGTGACCCCTGTCAGTCTGTCTCGATAACGGACTAAGAGGTCGACGGGCCTCGGGCAAGAAGGGTAATCACAAACTGGAGGTAAAGAGTACACCTCTGCGCGAGTCAACAATCGATATATCGTCGTGCTCACGGTCATGAGCGGCCGGATCCTCACATGTCTAAGCCAATTGGACTTCTTACCTTAAATCATGGAGATGCTGCTCTTAGCGAGGTGGATTCCTCGTGTCTTCACAGGATGGACTTCCTGTGCTTAGTGGGAAGAACTTCCCATGCCTATGTGATATAGGTGTATCATTAATGCTATTAAAATGACTCTTAATTGAACTTAAACCTTAATTAAGGGTTGGGTCTTCTACCAAGATGATTAGTAATAGGTTGCTAATTAAAATGAACCTTTTACTAAAATTGCTACCGCAGTTTACCTTTCAGCTATACCCTTGAATAGCCTTGCATAGCATTAATATTCCTGCCTGTACTTGCGGAGTTCGACATGGACTCACTCTTGCTATAGTTGCTAGCTCAAGCGATGACTCGGATGGTGAGTTCCCGGAGGATCTCCCTCGATGTTAGGCTCGTGGTGCTGCCGTTGACCTTTCCTGTGGCGAAGGGTTCATGCTTCGGTCGTCGTCGTGACGTCGTCGTCGTGTCTTAGTGTTATCGTTATGTCAGACACTTCATTTATGTTTCCGCTAAGCTGAGTCAGATTCTTGTAATAAAGCTACTATTGTACGTTCTATATCTTTATTGTAATCGATACATGTGATGATGGTATTTATTAATGATGTCACGGCATGGTGTGAATTGATCTTGGGCACACATGCGTTTTGTAACCGGTTTTGCTACCTTGTAAACCGGGGTGTGACAAATAGGGATAGGTATGTTGATTAATTAGTAGCTTATTATAGGATATAGAAATGTTAATAGAATTGTATGCTCGATGGCCCCATACCTCAGTCTTGACGCAGGTGTACTTCTCGAAGGGTGACTTCCCCTTTCTTAGGTATTCCCTGGTCAGCGTAGACTTGAAGTTCCGAAGTGCCTTGGACGCCACGTGCATGGCGAACTCTTCGCACTTGACCATATTGGCATCATCGAGGTATCTGAACCTCCTCTTCACATCACCCCAGACCACCCCCTTGATGTCTTCATGGACTGTATGCCAGTTCAGTTCGGTGATCAACACCCTCTCCCTGACTATACAGGACACTTGGTTACTGAACCGGCCTATGACTGATTAAGGCAGCTCCGGATTTCCCTCTGGGCCCACCTTCTCAATGACGTACACTTTGTCGCTCAAGTCCAGCTTGTGCCTCCTGTGTTCCCCCCTCCTCAACTTGGTCTTTTGACCCTTAGGTGCGGATGAAGAGGTTGGCTGGGATGTAGCCGGTGCTTCTTGTTCCCTGGCCGCTTCTTCCAAAGCGTACTCCAACTGCCGAGGCACCAACGGCATCTGGATCTATTCAGGAGGGAGACTAGCATTTAGTTCTGCATTAAGTCTAGCGTACCCACCAAAAAGCCAATCAGAGTAGGCTTTTACACCTCGGCGAACCGATTCGCTACTCTGTGCTTCGTCTACCCTCGGATCATAGTCCTCATCTAGCTCGTCATCCGTACGACGACGCTTCTTTGGCTCTGGGGTGAAGGACACCTGGCTCTCGAAGCTGGCTGAAGGAGTTGGGGTGGGGTCTTCCCATGTTCCACTCGTGGACAATGACATTTGCAATCTACAAGGAGCGGGCACTTGAGTTGTATGTTTAGACATAAGTATAGAAGCAATGAGTAAAGAAGCTTATGAATAAAAAAAAGAATCATGTCAATAGGGTTGGCTCAGATTTGCCCAATGTCATCGCTTCAAGACTGGTTGCTTGTATATGGTATACTAGCCGTCCTAGTCTAGCAGCTTACATGTAGGGGGGCAATTAGATCATCATCGCCGCTGCCTCAGCTTAAATGTAGGTTTCATGTCATTGCATATGCCACTGCCTCAGCTTACTAGTTCAAAAAGACACATCATATTGCAAATGCACAACGAATAACCGCAGCGGGCACGAGGAGTGCAGAGAAGTAGTAGAGAGGATACAGTAGAGATGTAGTGTAGTAGTAGTAGTAAGAGAGTAGTTAGAGAAGTAGAGAAGTAGTAGAGAGGATACAGTAGAGAAGTAGTGTAGTAGTAGTAGTAAGAGAGTAGTTAGAGAAGAAGTAGAGAAGTAGTAGAGAGGATACAGTAGAGAAGTAGTGTAGTAGTAGTAAGAGAGTAGTTAGAAAGAAGTAGAGAAGTAGTAGAGAGGATATAGTAGAGAAGTAGTGTAGTAGTAGTAAGAGAGTAGTTAGATAAGAAGTAGAGAAGAAGTAGAGGAGGATACAGTAGAGAAGTAGTGTAGTAGTAGTAAGAGAGGAGTAGTTAGAGAAGAAGTAGATAAGAAGTAGAGAAGAGAAGTGTAGTAGTACTGTGTAGTTGTAGTACTGTGCAGAGAAGTAGTAGGGAGTATACAATAGAGAAGTAGTAGAGTAGTAGTAGATAAGTAGTAAGAGAGGAGTAGTAAGACGGAGAGAAGATAGTATATAGATAGGATATATAGTAGACACTAGAGATAGTAACAGTAGTGAGAAGCAACAAGTGAACAATGTGGCCTCTCAAAATCAGTGGAACCCGAAGGGCTGCCCAATTTTCTAAGTGATCAAAATGGCAGTGCTAGGGGATCACAATGACAGTTCATACATAGACATATAGTAGAGAGGATAAAAATGACAGTAGGCAGCAAGTTATCAAAAAAGCTCAGTAAATAAATGACTCAGAATTGCATCATAGGCAGTGGCATATGCTCGCTTATAGGTAATTTGCATCATCGGCAGTTTACAAGAATTGCATCATCAGCTAACAAGAATAGCAGGTTCAGTTAATAGAATTGCATCATTTCATCAGCTAACAAGAATAGCAGGTTTAGTTAACAGAATTGCATCATTTCATCAGCTAACAAGAATAGCAGGTTCAATTAACAGAATAGCACCATAGGTAGTGGCATCAGTTAATAGAAGATGGGGAACAATTTCATCACCAGCCGATTGAGGTAGAATTGTGCAGTATAATCACAGGCATAATCCTAGACAAAATCTGGGGGAGAAGATGGGAGTCGGGGAATTAGTTCACCAGAACCGGGGGAGAAGATGTAGTTGGGGAACCGGAGGCGGAGTACCACGGCTCCCGACGGCGGCGGCGAAGGTCGGGTTCCCGGCGGCGGTGTACCACGGCTCCCTGCGGTGGCAGAGGTAGGGTTCTCGGGGGCGGAGTACCACGGCTCCCGGCGGCGGTGGTGTAGGAGCTCCTGGGCGCACGGGTTCCCTCCTCCCTGTTGTCATCGTCCTCCCGAGTCCCGACGGCGGTGGAGCTCTCGGGTCCTGGCGGCGGCAGAGGAGGTGGATGGTGGAGGAGGAGCTAGGGTTCCCGACGGCGGCGCGAGCACGATGACGGCGACTAGGGTTTCCCCGGCGGCGGCGGCCAACGGAGGTGGAGCTGCGGGGGCACGGGGGCGGAGGAGGAGGAGCTGCGCGGGCACGGTGATTGCGGCGGCGATGGTGATTGCGGCGGCGGGCGGCGGCGGCGGGAGGGGAAAAATTGGGCAGCCCTTCGGGGTGGATTTTGCACCAAGAAGGACTTAGAAAAATTGAGTTGCGCGGGCACGGCTTATTTATAGCCCGCGATTAACCATAGCGGGCAACCTAAGCGCCCGCTGCGGTAAATATTTACCGCGGCGGGCATTTTAGGTTGCCCGCTACGGTTAACAATTTTTTTTCCTTTGACTAGCCTTTGACCTTAGATTTTAATCCTCTAAATGGCTTCAAATTGAAAAGGTATAAATACATAATATTTTAAACTCATCAAGATCTATATTTTCTTTAATGTCCATACTTTCATTTGACCAAGTTTGAACAATTCAAATATTGAATTTTGAAATTTCAACACTTTGAAAAGTGTACATATAAGTTGTGAATCCCTACATGAATACAAAAGTTGTGCACTAAATTATTACATATCATTTTTTGCCATGTACATATCATTTTTTTGCTCGTGCTCGTGCTCGTGCCGGTGCCGGTTCTGGTGCCGGTGCTGGCTCTGGTGCTGGTTTTGGTGGCGGTGCTTTGACGGTCCGCTTCTCTTCGTCAGACCAGGCCCATGGATTTGACTTGGTCTTGTTAAATTCGTCTTCGATGACCTTGATCTTCGTTGGATGGTCGGTAAAAAGCTGGAGCTCGTCGAAGTTGTTGTACGTTTCGGGGCTCTGGACGCCATCAGCTCTGACGATTCGCTGCTTTCCTGACACAACCACGTGCCTCTTTGGATCCTCTCCGTGCATGTAGTAGGCCACTTGTGACACATTGGTTGCTAGCATCCACGGATCATCTTTGTAGCCGACACTTTTGAGGTCCACCGTGGTTAGCCCATAGCTGTCCACTTTAACCGCTTGCGGCTTCACCCACTGGCACCGAAAGACGGTTATGCGCACTTTGTTGCCATAGTCCAGCTCCCATATTTCCTCGACTTGTCCATAGTATAGTGTCTTCACCTTCGTGGAGGGGTCGATGGCCTCGCATCGAACACCACAGTTCTGGGACGCGCTATTCTTGTCCTTGTCCTTTGTGTGATACCGGTACCCGTTGACGTCATACCCTTGCCACGTGGTGACTTGGCTGGATGGGCCTAACACAAGCCTATTAATAGTCTCCGTATCTTCATCGGGGCATCCTTCAAGGGGTATGTGTTGCTCTTTGAGCCAGTCTATGAAGGTGCTCTTGTGATGTTTCTCGACCCAATCCTCCGTTCGCTCCCCGTCATGACTTGCGCGGATCTCTTCCACATGTTTCTCAACGTACTTGTCCATGCATCCCAACTGGTGTAGGATGGTGTAATGAGCTTGTTCCACCGCTTCATTTGGTATATCGGTGCTTCTTTTCTTCCAATGCACCCTATCCCCGTGGTTCTTCCTTCGTGCGGATGGACAGGCAACCCAATCGCCCTTCCATCCTTAATGTACCTCATACACCAGTTCACAGCCTCATCGGTGGTGTATGCCTCGATCATTGATCCCTTTGGGTAAGCACGATTATGGACATACCTGCTGAGGGTTGACATAAACCGCTCATAGGTCCACATCTGGTGCAGGTACACGGGGCCCAATTGCTCGATCTGGTCGACCATGTGCACCATCAGGTGTTCCATCATGTCAAAGTAAGCCGGCGGAAAGCACATCTCTAGCTGGCAAAGGGTCTCCGCAATGAACTCCTTCAGGGCAGGTAGGTCGTTCTTACTAATGACCTTCTGAGTGATGCGGTTAAAGAAGTATGACAACCTTGTGATCACCATTTTCACGAAAACTGGACGGATAGACCTTATCAAAATAGGGAGGAAAACCGTAAGCATGACGTGGCAGTCGTGTGCGTTGAAGTCTTTAATGTTTAGATCTCTCATGTTGACCAGGCTCTTGATGTTGGAAGAGAAACTTGTCGGCACCTTGATACCCCTCATCAAATTTAGGAATGTCGTCCTCTCATCATGTGTTAGGTTGTACGCCGCAGCTGGGAGATCGACTTTACCATCCCTATGGTTGATAGGGTGAAGGTCGTGCCTGATGTTTGGGTTGATAAGGTCCTGACGTGACTTGAGGCCATCCTTCGTCTTGCCAGGGATGTCCAGAAGGATACCGATGGTGCTTTCGAACACATTCTTCTCAAGGTGCATGCAGTCGATGGCATGTGGTGTATTCAATGTTTTCCAGTACGACAAGTGCTTGAAGAAAGTCGACTGCTTCTTGAAAGGAACGACGGGTACAACAGGGTTTGCTTCCTCCTTGTCATCTTTCCGCTTGCACTTCCTTGTTTGTTTTGGCACCTGTTCAGGCGCCTTCTTCTTCTTTCTGAATTTGACCTGATCCAAGTCCTTAACCATCTCATACACCTTTGGCCCCCAACCAGTATGCACCGGTGGTTCAAGCTGCGGCTCGTCCTGGCCATCGAAGTATTTACTCATTGTTAGTCTTCTGTACCTGTGCTTTTTGCTGAGGAAGCGTCTGCTTCTAGTGTACACCGTCTTGTAGGATCCCTTGAGGTAAGTGCAGACGGTCCCGTCGAGGCAAACCACGCAGCCGGTTTTCCCTTTGATCTGCCCTGATAGTGAGAAGAGACCGGGGTAATCGGTGATGGTGACAAAGATGATGGCTTTTAAGGTGAACTTCTTCTTGCGGTACGCATCCATCATCAACTCCCCAACATCGAACAACTTCTGCATTTCCTCCATGAACGGCTCTAGGAACACATCTATATCGTTGCCGGGCTGCTTAGGTCCTGAGATAAGCATGGTTAGCAACAGGTACCGGCGCTTTTGACACAGATGGGGGGTAGGTTGAAGATGGTGAGTAGGACCGGCCAGGTGCTGTGGGAGCTGCTAAGCTCACCGAAAGGGTTCATCCCGTCGGTACTCAGCGCGAACCGGATGTGCCTCAACTCGTCGCGAAACTCGGGGTAGGCCTCGTCGAAGTCCTTTCATTGCTTGCCATCGGATGGGTGTCGCAGCATGACATCGTCCTTTTTACGGTCAACTGATGCATGCCAGGTCATGAGCTTGGCATCCTCTGGGTTACCAAACAGCGCACGCAGGCGGTCGGTCACAGGCAGGTACCACACAGACAATGCTGGACTTTTCCTCCGCGTGTAACCCTCTTCTTCCTCGTCCTGCTGAGCCGAGATGCGCTTCGCCATAGCGCTCTTCTTCGCACCCTTCTTCTTCTTCGTCCCACCCCGCAGGGCCTCATCATCGTCGACTGCATCCACGCGGCAGCCGGCATTCCTCTTGTACCGACTATAGCTGCAGTGCGGACAACTCGTCATATCCGCATATTTCGTGCCCGGCCGATACATGATGCAATGGCTAGGACAAGCATCGAACTTTCTAAGCTTCATCGCCACTGGCCGGATCAGCTTCTTGGCCCGATAGGTATTAGCTTGGACCTTGTTGCTAACGCCCGTTGGGTACGTGGTAGCAAGGTAACTTAACAGCTCATTGAAGCTCGTGTCAGACCAACCATGCCGGGCCTTCAGCATCAACATGTGCAGATTAAACCGGAACGCAATGCAATCCTTCGGACATTTCCCGCCATCCTCGTAGAGAGGGTCAACTGCGGCCTGCTTCATCTCTCTGAAGTTCGCTAGCCACTTTGGGGAGCCGTACACAACATCGTCTTCATCAATGTGGTTGACTCAATCCTCGAACATGTCAACATCCGCGGGTTCCTGTACGGTGGCCTCCTGTACGTCTACAATGCCATGGATCGAGAACAGGGATTCAATATATAAATTTTCAAAAATCGTCATTACATTCCATAGCATCGAATACATCAATTTAACTATCTAGATAATAGCTACTGACCATCATCTCCACTACCATCTGCCATGTCATGGAGTATATCATCCACTGTGATGTAATCATCAGGAGCATTGTTCTCAGTAGCAGCCGGCGCAAAAGCTGAAGCTGGGATAGACGCTGAGCTCACTCCAGATGCACCTTCACTACTCGCAGTGGCTTGCTCGATGTGGTGAGTCCAAACCGTGTAATTTTCCACGAAACCATAACGAATCAAATGAGATTGAATCGTTCCTTCGTCTACGTAGGCCGTCCGATTCTTGCAGTGCGAGCATGGACATATGATGGTGCTACCCTTGGATCTATCACGGTCAACTTTCGCAGCGGTAATGAACTTCCTCACTTCAATGAGGTAACGCGAATCAAGAACCCGATTGATCCCGTACATCCATTCCGACCGGTCGGCCATCGAACCTGCAAAAAATAGCCACAGACGCCCAGAGACAAAGATTTAGCACAGAATCGTGAAAACATAGACCAATAACGACGATAACGAGCTTTGTATGCATCCACGAAGATTCAAGATTGACAAAACACCAACTTTTTATGCATAATCACAACTAGATCAAGATCTAGATCTAGATCTAGAGAGGGGACAAAAAAGTAGAAAAAGAGAGGGGAAAGCGGGAGAGGGGGCCTTTATATACCTCCTATGGTGTCTTACTCCCCCAAATCGAACCTCTAAACCCAATTCCAATGGAGTGGTCAAAAAATAGGGCAAAACCTCCCCCCCGAGTTTGGAAGAGGAGATCCGTGGGGAAGAAGATGATGGGTCGGCTGCTATTTATACAACCCAGGCTTAACCGTGGCGGGCATCATAACATGCCCGCTGCAGTTAATCAGAATTAACCGCAGCGGGCATTTTATGTTGCCCGCCACGGTTAATAAGCATTAACAGCAGCGGGCAATTTATGATGACCGCTGCGGTTAATCGATTAACCGCAGCGGGCGCTGCCTCGGCCGGCCGGGCGAGGCCGGCCCGGAATAACCGTGGCGGGCAAAAACAGCGCCCGCCTCGGAGCCCCCCAGCCCCTCGTCTTGCAAAATCAAATGTGTAGTAGTGCATGTCAATCGGTAACATAGCAAATTAACAAAACCTGAAAGTTTTCAACAAACTATCATTGGGGCTTATCAAACTTTGGGAGATGAGGATGAACGAGTTGGCATACTTAAGGATATGAATTGTCAGTCATCTAAACAAAACGCTTCTACTTTGAACCCATCATTACGTGTATTTGCCATCACTGTTGAAGATGCAACCTTTTGACAAAGAAAAAGGATGCAGTCTTTCTGTACAAACAAATTTCTTCAATGCAGTAGTTGGCGTCAATTCAGTTCTGATTAATTGTAGTCTCAGGTATCAAAACCATATGAAAACTAGCTTAGTTACGGTGAAGTTGCCTGATCATCCATCCAGATTTGACGATTCCTGTGGAGGACGACATAGCTCAGTAGCAATGAAATATGGACATGGCCGAAAGCTTCTTCCAGGAGGGCACTTGCTCCATATGTAGACCTTCTTAGTACGCAAGTTCAGGCCAAGCACCCACTCGCCTCTGGTTTTGAGGTGCCCGTCGACACCAATATCACTCATGATAAAGTAGACCACATCCGGTTCACTGAGGCTAAGCACCGGCAAAATCGGCGCGCGGGAGCTTTGGGAGCCCAGGAATTGCAAGGAACGATTCATCAGCCCAGAGTTCTCCGCAAGAGAGCGTAGTGTGGTCGTCTCTCACCCAAGCACACAGGTCAGGGACTTGCCCCACCAGGGTCCAAGTTTTAATGGTGATCTGGTCCTTGGGCACCTCATCGTCAACAAAGCCATCCATGTAGACGAACTTGATCCTGCCATCATGGCCACAGCCCACGGTGCTGTGTCCATCTCGCCGGCCACGCGCCATAGGACCATAATCCATCGCATAGTCCTCCGGCAAGAGCACCAGTTGGAACTTCGGGTCATCTGAGAGCACGTCACAGGTCAAGACACCCAAGATGAGGTCGACCCAGCACGCCAACGCCAACCGGCCGTGATATGCAAACGCGATGTCCGTCACAAAGGGGTACTTGACGACATCATCGGGGAGGCTTGCATCCTTGCACATCCATTGCTGGCCGGTGGGCCAAGCAGGAGACCACCTTAGCAGATAGTATTGCCGGGTGCTCATTGTCATTGCGACGAGAGCCAGGACGAAATCGCCGGTCGCCTGGCCGAAGCGCATGACGACGGGACGGCACCCGAAGATATCGGGGTTTGTAGAGAAACCACAATCGATCGGGGGCGCCAAGAAGAGCGCGTCGGCGGCGGCGGCGTAGACCAGGTAGCAACCGGACGAAGCGTAGTACTCCCTAGTCTCTGGCATGCTGCATATGCCTCCACTGTCCAGCCTTCCAGCCTTCGATCTCCAGACTTCAGGCTCCAGCATATTTTTATCCTCACCAGACTCTCTGCAACTTATTCACTGAATTTAATTCACTAACTTAGCAAACCCAACAACAAAAACACACACAAAAGAGTATCCTCACCAGACTCTGGAATTAGTTCACTGGATTTCAGTTCCCAGCATTTGTTACACGTTACGGATAAATGCATGTCTGAACTTCTTGACACCTTCAACACAATGAATGTTTAATTCATTGTCATTTTGACTCAAAATGTGAAAACAAAGTGTATCGTCACTTGACAGCATGAATATGAACGTTGGCAGTCGTGATTGCTATTCTTCCGTGAGATATTCCTAAAAAACTGCAGTCGGAAAGAAGGTGCTGTGGGCAAGCTAGCATGTTTGTGCGTGCTTATCATGTTACCTACTGGCTACCGCTATGTTTATCCTCTATGTGATGTTTTAAGTAGTGCAAGTTGAATTATGACATTATTTTTTCTATGGGAATTTATGCAAATAATACTGGTCTCACTACTGGAAAGTGAAAATTTCCTATCGGAAGAAAACCGATAGGAAGATAGCATTTATCGACAGAAAAATTGAAAAAATATTTTTTCTGTCGGTATACCGACAGGAAAAGACCGACATGATTAGAGCGACAGGAAAATACGATTTTTCTGTCGGTTATCGAATTTCTTTGTCGGTTTACTATTGTACTGTCAGTTAGAGCGTCGACACTGCGACAAGAAAAAACCACCACATCAGGTCTACAATCCCATGTATCCGATAAGTTAACCAACAGAAAAATGTATTTATATTTATATCAGTATATTTATATTGAAATCAACTTACTAATCTCCAATTTAACTTGAACCATTTATATTCCACAAATTCAATGGACAGATTGTGCAGACCGATGGAGTGCTGCGGGGAATAAGTACCTGTCCGCCCTGCTCGCACAGGCGGCGCAGCTTTCAGTTCGGCTTCGTCTTGTTTCTTAGAGCAGAATATTTGTACCATGTAGCTCCTACTGTATGGATCCAGTAGTCTAGGCCTTGCAGGTAACGGTGTGGTTAGCATGCTTTGTTTGTTGTAAAACTCTAATCCTTCTTAATGAAATACGCGCTATGGCGGGCTCTTAAAAAAAATGGACAGATTGTATTGCACAAGGCACATATGGTTGTGTTCTCGAAAGGCAAGTGTAATACAATCCATGTTGATAAATTATCAAGTTCAGACATGGCACCAACAGTTAGGAATATCACATATAAATTGGCACAAACCAACTGTCTCAAAACGGTAATAATCTACTCTAATCTAAGAAAAAAAATATTGAATCTTCACACCACTGATTTAGCGTATCTTCAACAGCACATCTGTATCTTCTATGTCTTTGCAAGGTTCATCCTTGTTTGAAGAAAACCTGCAAGTATAGAGAAGACTTGCATCAACAGGGATTCATTACGCCATTACAGATCTCTACATGGGGATCTAGCCTAAAGAAGAAAAAATTAGCTCCAATTTGACGAAACCAATGGTTGCAAAGTTTCAACTTTCGCTAGTGACAATCTTGCACCTTGGATATGGCGGTCCTCAATACAGTAACATAACAAACAAAACTTGAAACTTTTCAAGAAGCTATCATTGAGGCTTATCAAACCTTCGGAGATGAGGATCGATGAGTTGGCAACTTAATAAGGATGTGAATTGTCCATCATCGAAGAAATGGGTGAAGTCCCGGTCTTGAAAAAAATTGTTTATCATCTAAACCAAACGCTTCGACTGCGAACCCATCAATTTAAGCATATTTGCCATCACTGCTGAAGATGCAATCTTTACTATCCAAACAAATTTCTTCTTCAATGCAGTAGGCGTCAATTCACTTGTGATTAATTGTAGTCTCAGGTATCAGAACCATTAGAATGCATATGTAAACTAGTTACGGGTAATCATAATTGTAAATTTACCTGATCATCCAGATAAATGATTTGACGATTCCACTTGCTAGTACGCCGGATCAAGCTGCGGCGTACGTGCTCGTGAATATATAAGGTTGCGGTACAGGACGCGTGCGCGGCCAGATGTTGAGTTTGTTCCAGTTCAAGTCGGTCGCACGAGCCGAGATATATAATGGCACTGCCATGGGCCGAAGCAACTAGTGGCGCAATAAGCCCAGCACCGTGTTGTATTGTACGCCGCCCCTTCCCTATTCCCCAGATGTGGTCGGCCCAGATAAGTCCGTCCCTTCCCTTCCCTTCCCTTCCCCAACACTAAATCGATCACCAAGCCGAGCGATCCCCACGCCGTCGGAAGCGGAAAGGCTGCGTGCAATCGCGATCAAAGTGCTATGCCGCCGACCAAAGGGAAGGGGAGAGGTGCGGGGGGCTCAGGCTCCCGCTCTCAGTCGCGGCGGGGACGCGCTCCTTTAAGCCGCCCCACGGCCGGAGTGACCACCCGGTCGAGATCGGCGCATCGTGAACCCTCGCAGTTCAGGGCGGGGCTCGGCATGCGGTCCAGGGTGGCCGAGAAGAATGGCGATGATGATGGGAGTTCCTCGAAGAAGCAGAAAAGGACGAACTCGAGTACCCAAGAGAATGCTGCGGCAGGCTCAGCTTCTGTTGCCGCCGGTGAAGAGGAGACGGCGGCGGCCCCGAGTAGCCCAAAGAAGGCCGCGGCAGCCTCAGCTTCTGCTGCCGCCCGCCAAGAGGAGTCAGCGGCGGCCCCGAGTATCCAAGAGAATGCCGCGTCAGCTTCAGCTTCTGCTGCCGCCAGCCAAGAGGAGGAGGCGGATGCCAGCGCCGCCTCAGATGTCTCCTCCCCCATGCGGCGACCATACATGGTCATGGAGCCTTGGGACGAAGCTAACATACTTGCCTATCATGAGGAGACCGCAAAATACCAAGCAAAGTGCGGTATGTTACGTTGCTCGATTCATCAATTCACAGTTCCTCATTTAAAATGGAGAAAATTAACATTGAAATATTTGGATTTAGATAAATATCATCCAAAAGTTGTTCCGTTATGGACTTCTAGCACTCTCTGTTAACTTGCACTGCATGCTTTCATTTCACTAGCATTTTTCACACACGATTGTAGCATTCAGAACAGATTCTAGCAGCATAACAGTTGCCACGTTTCCTGCGACTGCTGCTCCTCGCGTCTCCTCTCTACATGTCCCCTTTCTGCTTTAGCTACAGCCGGCCGGCAGCTGCTTCATCTCTGCCTCCATCTTGTCCGGGAGCACCAGGAGGCGCTGGTCTAGGAGCATCAGCACAGAACGGCGTGCTTGGCGAACTCAACGACGACACGTCATGGCTGTCCAGCACCACGTCCTTGCGCAGCCTCGGCATGAGCTGCTCACCCGTGCCTCTGACAGCGACCTGTGCGTGACAACGACGAGGACGACGCGGAGGACATCGGCAAGAAGCTCGAGCCGTGCTGCTGGCCTGCTGCTCGCCGCTGTTGCACTTCACTAGCAGCAACGAAGTCATGCACTGCCTTCTTCAATCCTGGCCAATGGAACAATTGCTTGACCCTATGATAGGTAGCCAATACCCCAGAGTGACCTCCCACACTAGATTGATGCACAGCCTGGAGAATGTGCTGCTGGGCTACAGTATTCTGTCCAACCCACACTTTTCCTTTGTACCTAATGAGGCCATCCATGACTGTGAAAGGATATGAGGCATGAGTGTTGACATAGATCTTTTGCAAAATTTCCTTGGCTGAATCATCATCCTCATAAACAGATTTCAACCTGTCTAACCAAGCAGGTTTACACAGAGATAGTGCAGCAACTGAAGCTGCTTCAGGAAATCTAGACAGAGCATCAGCAACTTTATTTGTGGCCCCTTGTCTATACACAATCTTAAACTGCAAGTCCATGAGCTTGAGTACAGTTTTTTGTTGCAGTTTAGTAAGCACTCTCTGATCAGACAAGTGCAATAGACTTCGGTGATCTGTCTTGATCACAAATAGCTTATTCTGCAGATAAGGCCTCCATTTCTCCACAGCAAACAGAATAGCCACGCATTCCTTCTCATATGTAGATAGCCCTTGATTTCTTCCTGTGATGGCTTTGCTCAAATAGGCTACAGGGTGTCCTTCTTGCATCAACACAGCTCCAAAACCCTGATCACTTGCATCAGTCTCTAGCACAAACTCTTTAGAAAAAATAAGGTATGGCAAGAACTTGAGCTTGAATTAGGGCTTGTTTTAACTTGTCAAAAGCTGTTTGAGCAGATGAATCCCACACAAAAGGTACATCCTTCTTTAACAGCTCCACCAAAGGCCTACTCAATAACCCATAGGATTGTATGAACCTCCTGTAATAGCCTGTCAGCCCCAGGAATCCTCTCAAAGCTTTCAAGTTCTTAGGTTGAGGCCAGTTTTTTACAGCCACAATCTTGGAGGGTTCAGTTGCCACCACCCCCTGGGCTGAGATGCAATGGCCCAGGTATTCCACCTCTGTATGAGCAAAAGCACATTTAGACATTTTGATGAAGAATTGATTCTCCCTCAAGATTCCAAAGACCCGCTGAAGTAGCTGAACATGATCTTGTAAAGTTGCAGAATATATTAGAATGTCATCCATAAAGACTAAGACATCTTTTCTCAAGAGCTCTGCAAAGATAATGTTCATTATCCCTTGAAATGTGGCAGGAGTATTTGTTAATCCAAATGGCATCACAAGAACTCAAACAAGCCATTGTGAGTTTTGAAGGCTGTCTTGTGGGTATCCTTGGGGTCAATACAGATTTGATGATACCCTGCCCTAAAGTCCAGTTTAGTGAACCAGCAAGCTCCAACCAATTCATCAATCAGTTCTTCCACAACTGGCATTGGATGCTTGTTTTTAACAGTTTGCTCATTCAACTTCCTGTAGTCCATACAAAATCTCCAACTCCCATCCTTTTTCTTGACCAACAACACAGGAGAAGCATAAGGACTAACACTTGGTTTAATGATTCCATTCTGCAACATCTCCTTCAACTTTTGTTCAATCTCGTGCAGGAGAATACCTATATGGCCTCACATTCACAGGTTGAGCTCCAGAGGTTAACTAAATGTGGTGATCAAATTGCCTTTCTGGTGGAACTGACTTTGGCTCTTGGAACAAATATGCATACTAATCCAGTTGTACCTCAGGCAAGATAGAAGACTGTTGAGTCATAGTAACTGCCTGAACCTCCTCTACAACAACTTTAGTTGTGCTATATACTCCATCAAAGGTTGGAGCTGTAAACATTGAGTGACTGCCTTCTTATTGAGCAAGCCCTTCAGTCAAGAATTATTGATGTGTGTGCAAGAAGAATGTTCAGGAAGTCCTCTCAGAGTAATGTGCTGATCATGCAAAGAAAACTTCAGTATCTTATGAGCCCAATGGACCCTCATAGGACTACACTCCTCCAACCAGTCTTGGCCTACAATCATGTCAAAACACTTGAGTGGCAAAATACCCACTAATGCCATGAAAACATAGCCCTGGGCAGTCCACTGCAGATTGTCAATCCTCCTTGAGCAAATCATGGGTCCACCATCAGTAGCTACAAATTGTGTTGCCTGACAGGGGACTGATTTTCTTGAAATAAGAGGCTATTTGTTGGCTGATAAATGAACCAACACTGCCAGAGTCAATCAAAATTAGTACATCCACCTTCCCAATCTTGCCACAAATCTTCATTGTCTTTCTTCTTGTAGTAGTAGCAGTAACTGCTTGACCTACAACCATACCAGTCTTATCCTCATCTTTAGATTCAGGAGTAACAGGTGAATCCTCCTGATCTCCTAAAGCCAACATCAAATCTTCTATCACATGAATAGGAATATGAGGGGGGCACTTGTGACCCCTCTCCCACTTGTTGCCACATTTAAAACAGAGCCCAACCTCCTTGAATGCTTCAAGGCAGCCAACATGTCAGAAGGTTCACCAGTGTCCATTGCTTTGAGTTTCTCAGCATCAGGTGTCTTGGTTTTATCCCACTGTCTGAATGGAGCTCTGTTGGTCTCTCTTGCATAGCCCTTCCCTCTGCCCTAGCAATCTCAGCCTCTTGTATAAGAGCCAATGCACTAGCAGTATCAACATTAGGTGGGCGATGCAATACTAAAGCAACACGAATCTCTTCCTTCAGCCTGGCCACAAAGCGATTCATGAAATATGTCTCATCATAATGGGGGTTGTATAGCAGCAAATTGTGGGCTCCTTGCTCAAATTCACCGTGTAGGCATCCACAGAGGAGGTTTGGGATATACCTTCGAACTGTTTCAGCACAATCGGGTACTGATCCTTGTCAAACCGCCCCATGACCTTCTGGCAGAGCTCCTCCCAGTCCTCCAGCTTGCCATGGCGTTCCACCGTGTGTAGCCACGTCTTCGCCAAGTCGATGAAGTTGAGTGCCGCGAAGTGTGTCTTGAGCGTAGGATGAACCGCGTATATGTCAAAATACATGAGACAATGATCACGCCATAAGCGGGGATTTGAACCATCGAACTTAGGGAATTCCAATTTGGGAAACGGGGGTGGGGGGATGTAGGCATATGACTCATAGGACATCGGCAAGAAGCTCGAGCCGTGCTGCTGGCCTGCTGCTCGCCGCAGTTGCCGCGGCACATGCAGCCCTTGCCTTGACAGTGCACCGGCTCTGGCTGTGCGCCACCTGCGGCGCCTGGCCGCGTGGCGCCCGCGCACCCTTCCGTCCACTGGCCGTGCCCGGCCAAGCCTCAAGTTGCGGTCATGGACACGAGACCAAGCTGCTGCGTCCGTCGCCCGCCGCAGCCTTGCCTGTATGGCGTCAGTGGTGTTTGAGTGAGAGAATGTATTGACTGCCTGTGCATTTCAGCCATCTCTTGTGATGGGTTCAGAGAGGCATGAGTGGCTGAGTGGGCTTAGCAGCTGCTCACGGTGGTGGGCCTATGGCTATCACTAGTGAGGACGATCAAGCTGGAGGAACATAATGCGCACACGCTGCGTCTGTTGGAGTTCCGGCTAGATGCGTATTTGTTCAACATAACACGTCCATCCTGTGGATGGAACTCGTCCTGTGGATGGAACTCCTCGTCCTGGGCACCCTTCCTCGTCCATCATGCCAGTGGCTAGCGGCAAACATAGGCGGCAAGCTCCCAATGACTAGAGAGCACGCACATAGGTTGGGTTAGGTCTTTTTTTTCTCATGTTAACATCAACTTACATAGTGCTAGAAGTCTATAACGGAACAACCTTTGGATGCTACTTCTCTAAATCCAAATCTTTCAATGGTATTTTCCTAAAGGTTGTATCTTTCGATGGTACAGATCCAATTTTCCCTTTAAAATGTACCTTTTCCTTACCTTTCAGTCTAATCAACTACAACTTTGTATTAAAAATTTAAAATGAATATATTGCTCGTGATAATATTTTTAGAATGAACTTGTATTATAGATAATCTTTCATGAACTTGTATTTTTTTTCTCGAAAACTTTTATGAACTTGTATTATAAATAAACTTTTTACAATGAACTTGTATTATATTAAATGAATAGCTCGTGATATACTCTTATTTTTAATGATGAAATTGTCTAAATGCAGACCGTCAGAACAAGCTCTTATCTCTTGATCTCCGTGGGTCTACTACATGTCTAGATGATGATGAATCTCTGGCCCCTGTTCGAGAGTCCATCACACAGATGGTTTTTCAAACTGCCAAGAATGTTTTGGGGCTTACATCTTTTATTGGTATATATACTGCACTCTCTTTTTTTTATATGAAATTTATATAAGACTGTTGTAATCTTTTTCGATGCTTGCTAGTTACACATGGACTCTAATAAAGTAGGAAAAAAATGAGATTACATTACATATTAGCTATGTGAAGTTTTATTTTATATACATATATAAGCTCTGTGAGGGCAAGTTTGCCCTTATTTCCTTTTGTATATAGATACTACATAAATACTGTTTTTTAAGAGTTCGTATGATGTTGCTGCAATTTTTTTTATGTTGGTTAATTAGTGGACAAGGGCTCTGCACTAGAATAAAAGACTTCATATATAAAGTTTGTTAAATTTTCCACTGATTGATGATTGATTATATATATATACATAATATACAGATGGCAAACCCTTGAAATGGTGTTCTGGTTTCTTAATTGGCTGGAACAAGGAGACCAAACGTGGTACTGTCTTGACATCTGCCAATTTATTGTGCACCAAAACAACAATCAATGACTGGGCATGCCCACGTGAGTATGCTCCTGATGCCGAGGTGAGATCGTAATTCTAGTGCAGTAACTTAGATTATTCATTATAATATATCTCCATTTCATAATATTTGTCATGTCCACGTGAGTATGCTCCTGATGCCGAGGTGAGATCGTAATTCTAGTGTAGTAATGCATCACTTAGATTATTCATTATAATATATCTCCATTTCATAACATTTGTCATGTCCTTATAACAATATGAGACTTTATTTTCATTGTTATCCAACACTCCCATTTTATCATAACCAAATACATTGTCATTTATTCATTCATTCAGACTAGTGTAAATATTGAAAGAGCAGTAGCGATTAACAAAGAGTAGTAGCAGATTATCTTACAGTAAAGCGGGTGGTGTAGATAATTTATGTTGAAAATTTTTAGAAAGTAAAAAAATAATATAAATCTACCTAAAGAAAATTAAGGAGTGTGTCTTCTGCTCTGTTCTTTTTGCTCTTTTTTGGGGAAAAAACATCGTTACTCTTGTTGTTTCAGGTGCAAATTCATTTATTAGATAACACTACTCAAAAGGGCACATTAATCAATTATCACAAGCACTACAATATTGCCCTGTTTGAGGTGGATATCAATATGTCTACAGAGTTGCTTCCTGTTAGCCCTAAGCAACTCGTAGACTATGACCAAGAGGTTTTCCTTATTGGAAGGAATGAAGATCTAAATCTAAATGCCTCTTATGGTAGAGTGCAATGCACAGATGAAGGATATTTTGCCCACTATCACTATATGTACCTTGATGGTGAATTCTCCAAGGTAATAATGTAACTACTCATGTTTTTTATTTACAATAACTATTTTTGTCAGCAAATCTCATATATTATGATAAATGAAACAGTTTAGTGATGGAGGGCCAGCAGTTGACACACAGGGAAGAATTGTGGGAATGGCCAACTCCGTTGCAGGAGCAACATTCATACCTCATATCTTTACACTTAAGTGCTTGCGTATGTGGAAGGATTTCAAGTAAGTATTGCTTTTTAGTTATATTACCTAGTTGTTTTATAGTGATTTTTGATGTACTCTATTGTTTTTGTTTAATATTTATGAAAATCATTTATATGTTATATGTATATACTTATAATATGTTTTGAAAAATTATAAAAGTTCATATCTTTGATTTTGAAATAGCCACGTGGTTGCAAATTTCTACCCTCCTTGGTTTTAATGCTACAATCACCACATTGCACAATCAAGTGGTTTTCGTAACAAAAAAAAAATACAGCTGGTGGTTGGTTTTTCGCAACAAGATCAGGAGGGGTCTCAATCAAAATGTGTCATAGGGTGTTTTTGCATTTTTCTTAAGATATTGATACCAATATTGACAACATGTTCAAGTATATATAACTGTATACCATTTCAACCCTCAATAAAAACAATAAAGGGACAATTCTCCCATCACACCTTTGGTTGTGCCTATCTCGGACAATTCTCCCATCACACCTTTGGTTGTGCCTATCTCTTCTGAAATCTAACCAATATTTATTTGGCATAGGTGTGTACCCCGGCTGCACCTTGGATTGAAAGTGAAATCTGTTAAGTTTCTTAGGAGTTTCCATAGAGAGAAAATGTCTCGCAAGTTCAACATTGATGCTGGCCTTATTGTTCAAGAGGTACATCTCCTATTTGATTACTTTGTAAAATCATATTTTGGTGCTAACTGAATCACAGGTATCAGAAGGGTCTCCCGCGGAGAAAATTGGAATCAGAAATGGTGATGTCATCGAGTCATTCAATGGAAGATGTATTCCTACTGTTGTTGAGGTAAGGGTGTAATGTCGATGTGTTTTGTTCATTCAAGTGACGGTAGAAAGAATCTGCAAGTCATTCATATCCATTTTTTTCCCAAGCCTGGAAAGGAGGAGGGTGTGTTAGGTTTGGCGAACCAACATTAAAAACCAGCCACTCTAATGGAGTTGAAACCCACAAGAGATTCTTTGGGGCGTAACCCTCTTAGCGACGCGCTACATCGGAACCCGGGTGTGGTGTTAAATGGGCAAGGGCTGGGTCGTCATCCCCTTAGTGGCGCGTCGTATCGTGATCCGAGTACGATGACAAATGAGCAAGGGTCGGGTCGTCGCACACCTTAGTGGCGCGCTACATCTACGCCCGGGTGTAGTGAAAAATGAGCAAGGGTCTTCGCACTTCCCTCGACGGGTGCGAAGGGTAAGGAAGCTAGCCGAGCCAACTAGGATTCGTCTAGGTAGCTGGAACGTAGGGTCCCTAACGGGTAAGTTGAGAGAGCTGGTCGATGCAGCAATTAGGAGACGTGTAAATATTCTATGCGTTCAGGAGACTAAATGGAAGGGCCAGAAGGCGAAGGAGGTGGAGGGGCTTCAAACTTTGGTACACACGGGGACCACATCGGGTAGGAATGGTGTAGGCATCTTGGTGTAGGCATCTTGGTCGATAGGAGCCTTAAGGAGGGGGTCGGTGACATAAGGAGGCAAGGCGACCGGATTATCCTAGTCCGGTTGGTAGTTGGAGATGTGACGCTGAATGTGATTAGTGCCTATGCCCCTCAGGTAGGTCTTAGCGAGAGCACCAAGAAGAAATTTTGGGATGATCTAGATAGCATGGCTAGTACCGTGCCTACCAGCGAGAAGCTCTTCATAGGAGACCTCAATGGCCATGTAGGTGCGACTAGTGTAGGTTTTGAGCGGGTGCACGGGGGGTTCGGGTACGGTAGTAGGAATCAAGAGGGGGAGGATGTTTTGAATTTCGCACTAGCCTACGACTTGTTGATAGCGAACACCCTCTTTAGGAAGAGGGAATCCCACCTAGTGACCTTTCGTAGTGGTCATCACTCGAGCCAGATTGACTTTATCCTCTCTAGGAGGGAGGATAGACGTGCTTGCTTAGATTGTAAGGTGATACCTGGGGAGCGTGTTGTCTTTCAACACAAGCTTGTGGTGGCGGACTTTCGCTTTCAGGTTCGTGTCCATCGGGACAAACGAGCCAAGATTGCGAGAACGAAGTGGTGGAAGTTTAGAGGGGAAGCGGCGCAAACGTTTAAGGAAAGGATGCTAGACGAGGGGCCTTGGGAAGAAGGAGAAGATGCAAACGACATGTGGCTAAAGATGGCAGCATGTGTTCGGAAGGTGGCTTCGGAAGTGTTTGGCGTGAGTAAGGGAGGCAAGCGGGAAGTGAAAGACACCTGGTGGTGGAATGACGACGTGCAAGGGGCTATTAGGGAGAAGGAGTGTTTCAAGCGCCTCCACAACGACAAGAGTGTAGCCAACATCGAGGGCTATAAAATAGCGAAGAGGGTTGCAAAGCGAGCTGTGAGTGTAGCAAAAGGTCGGTCGTATGATGACCTATACAAGCGGCTAGGCACGAAGGAAGGGGAGAAGGACATTTATAGGATGGCTAGAATCCGCGAGAGGAAGACAAGGGACATCAACCAAATCAAATGCATCAAGGATGGGACTGACCGACTTCTGGTGAAGGGTGAGGAGATCAAGGACAGATGGAGAGAGTACTTCGACAAGTTGTTTAATGGGGAGAAAGAGGGTCCTACCCTTGAGTTGGACGACTCCTTTGACGATACCAACAGACACTTTGTGAGGAGAATCCAGGAGGCAGAGATCAGGGAGGCTTTGAAGAAGATGAAGGGAGGTAAAGCAATGGGCCCTGATGGTATCCCCATCGAGGTGTGGAGATGTATAGGTGCCAGTGCGATAGTATGGTTAACTAAGCTTTTTAACCTCATTTTTTGGTCTAACAAGATGCCTGAAGAATGGAGGAGAAGCATATTATTACCGATCTTCAAGAACAAGGGAGATGTTCAAAGTTGTACCAACTATCGGGGGATCAAGCTGATGAGCCATACGATGAAGCTCTGGGAGAGGGTTATCGAGCATCGCCTAAGAAGAGGGACAAGGGTAACCCAAAACCAGTTTGGGTTTATGCCTGGCAGGTCGACCATGGAGGCGATTTTCTTGATACGTCAATTGATGGATAGATACAGGGAATAGAAGAAGGACTTGCACATGGTCTTTATTGACGTCGAGAAGGCATATGACAAAGTTCCAAGAAATGTCATGTGGTGGGCCTTGGAAAAGCACAAAGTCCCAACTAAGTATATTACCCTCATCAAGGATATGTACAAGGATGCGGTGACGTGTGTCCGAACTTGTGATGGCGACACCAGTGATTTTTCGATTAAGATAGGACTACATCAGGGGTCCGCATTGAGCCCTTATCTATTTGCTTTGGTGATGGATGAGGTCACAAGAGACATACAAGGTGACGTGCCTTGGTGTATGCTCTTTGCTGATGATGTGATGCTAGTTGATGAGAGTAGGGCAGGTGTTAATAGGAAGTTAGAACTTTGGAGGCACACGTTAGAGTCGAAAGGTTTCAAACTTAGTAGGACTAAGACTAAGTACATGAGGTGCGATTTCAGTACGAATAGGCACGAGGAGGGAGACGTTAGTCTCGATGGACAAGTGGTGGCCAAGAAGGATACTTTTCGGTAACTAGGATCAATGCTTCAAAAGGATGGAGACATTGATGAGGATGTTAGACATAGAATTTCAGCCGGCTGGTTGAATGGCGTCAAGCTTCTGGCGTCCTCTTTGACAAAAGGGTGCCACAGAAGCTAAAATGTAAGTTCTATAGGACGGCGATACGCCCGGCGATGTTATACGGTGCGGAATGTTGGCCTACAAAAAGGCGACATGTCTAGCAACTGAGTGTAGCGGAGATGCGTATGTTGCGTTGGATCTGTGGGCACACTAGGAGAGATAGAGTCCGGAACGACGATATCCGGGATAGACTTGGGTTGCACCAATTGAGGAGAAATTGATTCAACATCGGTTGAGATGGTTTGGACATATTCAGCGAAGGCCTCATGAGGCGCCAGTGCGTAGTGGGGTTCTAAAGCGGGTCGATAATGTAAAGAGCGGTAGAGGTCGACCTAAACTAACTTGGGATGAGTCGGTTAAGAGAAACCTTAAGGAGTGGAATATCCCCAAGGATTTAGCTACTGATAGGAGCGCTTGGAGACTAGCTATTAATGTGCCTGAACCATGGCCTTTTTGTGTTGCTTTGTGACTTGTCTCTACTGGGTTTCACCTCTAGCCTACCCCAACTTGCTTGGGACAAAAGGCTATGTTGTTGTTGTTGGCCTTGGAAGCCAAGCACTAGGTGAGCAGACCTTGCTCTCCCTCCTCTTCTCCCCTGTCCAAGGTTGAAGATGAGTTGAGCTCTTTGAAACCCTCTCACACACACAGGCAAACAGCAGTGGCCGAGTGGCCTGAGTCTCTGAATGTGGAGGCAAAAGAGCTGCCTTGCATTACCCATTGCATTGCATATATATATACACAAGCACTAAGCTACCTACTCTAAGGTACATGGGTATGGCTGGTATTGCCCCCAACCACTCTAGTACTATGCTGAAATCAGCCAAGTATGGCTTCGATCAACTTGTTTAGTCTTGACTAATTGGCCCTAGTCATCTGTATATACCATGGCTGATGCACTATATAGTATGCAGCAGGGATTAAGACATCATTGATGATTGGTTGGTCACTTGTGAGATTTGATTTGTAAGTGTCCAGAACTCTAGATCCCAATCTCAGATGCCATATTCTTGCTGACTTACTGCAGAAATAACAGAGAACTAAATTAGGTAGCTTTAAAATAATTGTGTATGAGGACTAGAGTAGCAGTAGTAGATCACTAATCAGTTTTAGTGTAAGAGCATTCTGAACATTGAGTACCACCAGTCCACCACTTACATAATTCAGAACTAAAAAAAAATATACTAAGTGTAAAATAATATTGCAAGGGCACTACAAATACTTAGTAACACTATTTACTTGAGCTAATTCACTCCCATTATGCTCACTTCTAGATGTGCAAACATAAAATACAACTTTTGGAGCTTATATGCTTCACCATGTTTATGCTCTTGATATTTTTATTTGCTCCAATTTTCAGCTTGAGATTATGCTGCTGAGTACATGTGAACATTGTCTTGAAAATGGAGGTGTCCTTGGTTCAAATGTGGATCTTATGGTAAGTTTAGCTCTTCATTTGCAATTTTACTTTGTTTCCTGTACTTGTCCCTAACTAGCAAACATATTTTTAAGACAAGGGTGAAGTGTGCAAGTAAATAGAGAGTAAATGAATCGGACGGTTTTTGTCACACCTCACGCTACCCCACACACGACACACTAACACCACGCGTGTACAAATAGACCTACAACTACATACAGATTAGATGACCGCATCCTTCTAAAGACCATCCGGACCATCATGGTTCCATAGGCGATGGGCGCGTCGCAATCCCTTTGTGGTTCCACACAAGAGACTGCAAACAAACTGGGGAATAAATCCTCGAGATGAGGCCCCTGAGCTGATTCCAGGAATCAAACTTAGGACCGGCTGCTAGTTCCACTACGAGCTTTTAAGATTCTTATTCTTGTTTACAGTTTAACAATAACGACCATGAACTCAGCTATGTTAATGTTCTTCATAATTTTTCAGATTGAATAATCTTGTTCTGGATGAGATTAATCATTGGCATTAATAGATGTGTTTTTATCTTTGTAGGTTAGTTGGTACCAGATCCGGAAACAAAAACGTTGCACTAAAACATTGACATTAAGTGTATCCGATGAAGTGGAAGTCATTGCAGAAGGTGTGTATCTCTTCTTTTAACCCTATCAAATTTGCTTGTTGCTGGATGGTAACAATGATCTCTTTCTATTCTGTAGGTAGGTACCCTGTCTATGCAGCACAAAAAAACTCAGCTGATATGAGCTCACGTAAGTCAGTTACCCTATCTTGTGAATGAGCTTACTAGAGTCATGTCTGGGAAATCTAGTAGAAGGGCTGTATTGAGCAGCACGCATGAACTGATGTTATTATGAATCTTTTAATTTTGATTTCCAGGGCAAGAGACATGCCAGCGGACAGAAGTCTAGTTTGCTTTGAGCATGTATAGTGCATAGGCCTTCTTGCAACAGTATGATAATTGGTTGGTTCAGTAATGACAAGTGTAGACTGTTATGTATTAGGCCTCGTCACTACTCATCATGGAGTTTCGTTGTACATGGTGATCTGGTGCTAATGTCAGATGGCTGCACTGGGCATACGGTGCTTTTGGATGTATAATCCTGTAATTTTGGATTGGGTGCGAACTGTGAAGCACTGATCATGGAGTTTTTTTGTGGTGACCAAATGCCAGATGATTGACATGCAGTACTTGGATGTACAAACCTGTACTTTTGAGGGGATATATCTTCACACGCATGACTGTTTGGATGCATGTGTATTCACTTCAATCCACATGTGTTGGAGTGGAGTGGAATGGAACTTAGTTTAATTATGTCCACTATATCACATATGGATTGAGATGAATACATGTGCATTCAAACACGGCCTTAGGGTGTTCGTTTTGGTATCAATCCAGGATTGCACCTTGGCCATGGCGAGCCATGTCAATACAGTAACACAACAATCAAAATTTGAAAACTTTTCAACAAACTATCATTGGGGCTTATCAAACTTTGGGGGATGAGGATGAATGGGTTTCTTCAATTCAGTTGTAATTGTAGTCTCGATCAGGTATCAAAACCATATGAAAACTACCTAGGTTACCGGTAATCCTAGTTGTGAAATTCCCTGATCATCCATCCGTCCAGATTTGACGATTCCTGTGGTCTGTGGAGGACGACGACATAGCTCAGTAGCAATGAAATATGGACATGGCCGAAGGCTTCTTCCAGGAGGGCACTTGCTCCATGTGTGGACCTTGTTAGACCTTCCGCAGCGGGAGCCTGAATATCATCCGCCACGCGCCAGCCGGTCTCCAGATCAGCATGTGGCGTATCAAAACTGCTGCAGCGGAGCACTTCAAAAGCAATGCAATCGTCGCTCGCACGCCATATATGGTGGGATGTAGGACATCCGGACTGCACAGCGGCGGCCCCACCACCACTCACGGGAGCGCATGCACGGGAGAGGAGATGGATCTAGCGGCGGGCCCCGCTGCTGCTAGCATGTCGATTAACTTGTAAAACATGTTATAACTCGCAAATCAATTAACCAAATTAAATTTCGATTGCACCATTAAATTCGTTTCAATTAATTCTTTAAAACAAGATCTCACATTGATATATTTAAATATAAGTGAACCTGGTTTTGGTAGTTGAAATGGAGTATGAGATATAGAGGTTGATGAGTGCGGAAGAAACGTATATGGAGTAGAGAATCTTGATGACCAGGACGTATGGAGTAAGAAAATGGAGGTTGATGAGTGCGAGTAGTCTTAGTACTCAGATTCAGGCCAAGCACATACTCACCTTTGGTTTTGACGTGCCCGTTCACGTAAACTTTATCACTCCGGGCTAAGCATCGGTAAAATCGGCGGGAGCTTTGGCAGCCCAGGAATTGCAAGGAACGATCAGCCCAGAGTTCTCCGCAAGAGAGCGTAGCGTGGGCGTCTCTCACCCAAGCACACAAGTCAGGGACTTGCCCAACCAGGCTCCAAGTTTTAACGGTGAGTCCTTGGGCATCTCATCGTCAACAAAGCCATCCATGTAGACGAACTTGATCTTGCCATCATGGCCACAGCCCACGGTGCTGTGTCCCTCTTGCCGGCCACGTGCCATAGGACCATAACCATAACCCATCGCATAGTCCTCCTCCTCCGGCAAGAGCACCAGTCGGAACTTGGGGTCGCGAAGACCCTTTGCTACGCCGGATGGCACGCGGGTCCCACTCCAATTGACGCGGGGCCCGCGTATACACGCGTCACTCAGGCAGAAACAGACGCGTCTCGATGACAGGTGGACCTAGTACTTAGTACGTCCCCACCTGTCAAGCACCTTGAACGGAAAACACCAGTGGGCCCCACAGCAGAGACGCCCGTCTCCAGTTCCTCCCCCCGTTGTCTCCGCTCCGTTGCGAGTCCAGCAACCGCGCCTCTGCCTGCATTTCTCCTCTCTTTACGCCACCCACCCACGCCGCGCTCGCGCACATTGCAAAACCCTCGCTCTCCCACGCCCGCCGCTTCGTCGCCCTCCTCTAACGATCGGGGAATCCAATGACGCCAGCGGCGAGGCCACCGCCGAACCCTAGCCTGCGCGCCACCTCCTCCCGGCCGGCGCCCGCGCCGCCGCCGCCGACGCCCGCCGCGCGCCGCCCCGACGCGCCTCGGCGGGCCGCCGCCGCGCAGGTGATGATCGCGCGCCTCGTTCCCCACACCCCGCCGACTTTTCCCCAAATCCTCCTGGCGATCGCGGTTGCTCTGTACTCTGGGGCTTTGTTTGTTGGGGTGGAGCGAAATGCGGGTTTTGTGGAGGCGATTTCGGGGTTCCTGTGCTCCCGGGTGTGGTTTTGTTGGGGTGGAGCGAGATGGTTTTTTTTTTCCTGAGATGATTTTGGGGTTCCTGGCGATCGCGGTTGCTGTGTGTATCTGTACTGGGGTTTGGTTGGTGTGGAGCCAAAATGGGGGTTTTCGTAAGATGATTTTGGGGCTTCTGCTGCGCTCCGGGTGGGCGGTGGGGTTTTGTTGGGGTGGAGCGAAATGGGGGATTATTTGTCTTGAGATGAGATGATTTTTGTTGGGCGGTTCTGAGCTCCCGGCGGGTTCTGTGGCGCCTCTGCTCGTGCGGGTATGGTAATGATGAGGAGATTGAAAAAGGAAAGCAAAGAAGCAGAGCATCTTGTTGTTCGCCAATACTATGCGCAGTAGTAGTATCGCTTGGTTGTGTGCTAGTAAGTGTTATTTTTTTTATTTCATTTTTTTTGGCTGCGAGTGGCTCACCAATGCAAGTTTCTGTTGGGTCTTGGTCTTTTTTATCTGTAGTTTCTGTGGATTGTTTTCGTTTCTGTGAAATTTACTGACTCGAGATAATCTGTTCGATTAGGTAGACGTGCAGCGTCTCTGGTGTGATTCTGTCCTCACGATTATGTCATGATTTCGCACACGTTTATGTTATGATGATACCGCACATTATTGTCTTGATGATTGATGATGAGGCCTTCCTGCAGAGTGCCTCTGTCTGTCTCACTCTGTCCTCTATATGGTTTTTAGCATGTATACATAACTGAAATCAAATTTTGTGCTACTTTCACCTCCATTGTAAAATTAGATTTGACTAGCTTACACAAATGTTTGTTTGGTGTCAATATTTGTGTTACATTCTGTTATCATGCTTTGGAACACCTTTCATATGAGATGGCCTTTCATATGCTTTCACTCTACTGTATTCTCAGGACACACCTTGCACAGCATGTGGTGGTGGTTCAGGAAATTTCACCCGTTGTCATTGCAAGAAGTACCCAAGGTATTCCTAGCTCCCTTTCTTCTTATTGAACTTGGTGCTTGTACTCTGATTATATGGTTTTCTGAATGTCTTTGCCATTTTCTTTTGGTGCGGAAGCCTGAAAACTCTGCATGTAGCTGATTGCTTCTTATTTTGGAAGATAGAATATTACCCTTTTTAATATTAGCATCTTCCAGATTTAATACTTCCTATATTTCTCCAAAAGTAGAGGGATTTACTACATTACATCTGAACTTGGGAACTGTTGCATCGTAGCCATGTGCACCTCTTTCTTCTATGTAGGCTCTAAGGCAGATCATTCAAATAATTCTGTGGCCTGGTTTATGTTAAATTTTCATGCATTTCTTGTACATTGGCAGTTTGAATTCTGCTATCTTATTTATAGCTCTATCAATATGAGAACAGTGATTTTTGTTTCTGTTTTGGGTCATTCCAGACAGGAAGAAATTCATCACACTAATGAGTCAACTTCCAGAGCCAAGGGAATTCTAAGACCAGACTCTTCTGATAAGCTGAAGGCTCCTAGATATTCTGGCGGTACATATTCAAAACCCGTTCCACGAGTGAAGCCGACTGCTGACCCATATGGTACAACTGTTGGCTCACCTGGGTCACATAAAAGACATTGCAGACGAAGTGTAACACCACCGCCAAGTTCACGTAAAGTAACTCTTGTGGGATCAACGCCACTCACTCAGAAGCCTATGCCGTCTGGTTCATCCAACAACTTGTGTTTATCTCCTAGAAGACTTGGGCGAACTGAAAATGGACAGCCATTTGCTGGGGAACACATAAGTAGCTCTGTCGCTCCCCGAGTCACATCTCTGAGGAACCCTGCATCACCAAATTGCAACTCTTCACAACCTTCCAGTGCTAATTTGAATGCTGATGCTACTCCTAGAAATATTGACAGCATGGATAGTACAATGGCACTCGCCAGGAGTTATGGTTCGAGTGCTTTTCATTCTCAAGACCGGAGCAGTCAAAAACTTCCTGCTAGTTTACCAAAAGATGCAGTGGTAAATTCTGTGTCTCCTAGTTCCAAGCAAGTGTGTGCTCCACATCCAATTAAGGATCCTCTTGGTACAAAGGCAGGACCTTCTAAGAGTGTAGGCAAACCTGATGGTGGAAAGGTCTGTAATAGAAACATCAATTTAGCTGCAAGTACTGCAGGTCCTGTCTTGCAAGCATCAATTGTGGAGCCTGCTTTGTTAAGCCCAAGATCTGCGCTTAGTCAAAAGTCCATGGAGGTGTATCTGGATAGAAGAGCTGCAGCTCCTGTCAGGCAAGAACCAAGTGTGAAGCCTGTATTGCTGACCCCAACCGATGTATATTGTAATAGTAGATCAAGCCCTAATCCCAGCACAAATTTGTTGAACAAAAAAAGTAACCTCGCCACGCTGCAACGCAAAGACATTTCTCCAACACACAGTCCACAGTCTATGGCTTCTGCAGAACATCCTGCTTTATTGAACAAAAAATGTGACACAGCTACTCTGCAGCACAGAGACATTTCTCCAATACACAGGCCTCAGTCTATGGCTTCTACAAAGCATTCTGCTTTGTCAAAAGAAAGAAACATGGTGGACAAAAACATTTCTCCGACGCACAGCCTGCAGTCCATGCCTCATGCACAACTTACTTCACTGTCAAAAGAGATTTCAGCGGCCTCGCCTAGTTGTGACAGATCTTCAGGTATACTAAAGATCCTAATATGTTATTGAGCATAACCCTTGTGTGCAGCCCATTAGGGTTTTGTAGATGATTGCTTGACAGGCAAGGATCCTGGGTCTTGTTTGCATAGGCCCTGGGGCATCCTTGTCTATAAAAGTGTACACACTGTACCTTCATAATTCATCTACAATTTCCTGAGCCATATCTTCTTTCATCTGTGTATTAGATAGTTATTTCTTTTTTCTTTACTGAAGTCCCTTTGCTATAATTTTTATTTTAATTTTCCGTTTTCTATAGCATGTATGTTGTTTTAGGATTACTACTGGTTTAAGATTTTGGACATGTCTCCTGCGTGTTCAAGAAAAAAAGATTCTGTACCTTGATCTTCAGTATATAAAGAATTACATGGACTGGCATAAGATATATATTACTAGGTTGACCATTAAATATACTTTCATAGTATTTGATGATACTCATTTCAATGTTGTACGTCATAGAAATTGCTCATCAAAGTGTCGCCTTTGAGACTGCTGATGTCCTAAATGTCGTGCATTTTGAATAGAATCTTTTAAATAGGAAAAAAATGATTTATATAGAAGAGAAAAACATGTCGACGTTTTAAGTGAGGTGCTTATATTTTTCAAGGACATAAGTGCAGGACACACAAGAACTGAATGATTTCCCTTTTTCCTGTTGCTGAAATTTTTCTTTTTCAGGATTTCGTCAAAGCATTGATATTCAGGAAACAGGGAGACCCATAATTTTACATACAGGACTGCACAAGAAGCATCAATCAGACGCCCGTTGGATGTAAGGAATTGGTTTATTGTGCATTTCTTTCTTGCTTTGTGTATGCATAGGCAAATTTCGTTTCTCTACTACAATGTTACTTGTTGCGCTCCCTTTCTTTTCAAAAAGAAACTTGTTGCGGTACCTGAATATATCTTGCGGCCAGCCAGTCATTCAGTAATAATATTTAACCCACAGACAATTTGATATTCCAATGGCATAAACTCTTATACTTTTTCCAATAATAACATTATCACTGACTGAGTGAGGGTAACACGTGACTGCATATTATAATATTACTAAGCTGTTTGGGGCTGTCTCATGATTTTTCAGTGATTGTTTGGAGCTATCTCATGACTGTAACAGGTGGAGAAGCTAATTCTAGAACATTAATTGTCTACATCATGCTTCCTTCGGTTCAAAATAGATGTTGTTTAGGCTTATTTGCTATTTTCAAAATACATATGGCTCTACAACTTCTATGTAACTTCAGTACACTTTTTCCTACTTTGCCCCTCCTTGATTTCATCATTAACTAACTACTTTGCCCATGTATCCCAAGCATGCAACATGCATCAATTAATAGGCACACTTTAGGAAAGATTAAGGGCCTGTTTGGTTTCACAGGACTAAAACTAAAGTGTACTAAAGTTTAGTCCTTTTTAGACTAAAGAGCCAAACAGAAGGACTAAAAAGGGACTAAAACACTTTAGTTGTATGTATTCACTTTAGTCACTCAAGATGAACTAAAAAGGGACTAAAACATTTTAGTCCACTTTAGTTTTAGTGAGTGGAACCAAACGGGCCCTAAATGAGGGTATAAAGTTGGGCATCCTTAGGCTACTACCGACCAGGTCCTAACTCTAAAATGACATATTTTGAACGAGGGAGATGTAATTATCTGTGATCTGAACATTGAAGCAATGCGATTATGTTTCTTCTGTAATATGGAAGTGTCAATCCTTTTGTTCTAATAGTGAATCGTGATATGTTATAAAATCTGTAATATTATGCTATTTTACTATCCGCATACTTTTCTTTCAGTCAAACACTAACATTGGGATCCCATGTTTCATTTAGGGGCAAATTTCATGTGACTGGAGAGTTGGAACATACTTGTGATGGACTTGAAGCCCATTGCCCAGCTGTGATGGACTGCAGAGCTTATGAAGCTTCAAAGCAGATGCCTGAAATTTTAAAGTTAGAAGCTGTACCTCTTTCCCAGCTGTGGCCAAAAAAGTTCAAGATGAAACCCCCAGACGTTCAGGATATTGGACTATGGTTTATAAGCAATAACCAAAGGTATATATATGCCCCAGTAAGTGTAGTTTCTACCTGCAAGGAACGCTAGGAAAAGTTCTGGTTAAAACTTTCAAGTTGCATATACGCCAGTTACACTTGTGTCGGTGATTAAGTTTCTTAAGGATTGTGATCACATCTATAATAAATGGTAAAACGTTTATTCTAGTCTTAAAAATCATGCAAGTGTCTGTGTATTTAAAAATTAAAACCCTTGTTATTTAGGAGTCTCTCTGGAACTGTGCACATGTCATGCATGTATCTTCTCTCTGATTAGGTTAACAATCATTTATTACAGGCCACACAGGAGTTTTAATGATCTTGTTGACGAAGTTTCTTCACATATTGGCCTGTTGACCAGCATTGGTGATTCTGAATTGGCAATATTTTCATCCAAGTTGCTTGCACCAGACTATCAGAGTATGTATGCATGTTCTTTTTTGAAGAGAATGTTTGCATGTTCTTCAAAACCTCTGTTTCCATTACTCGTCATTTTACTGCTCTAACAAGAATGAGTGTTTTTGCAAATCTGTTATTGTCTTTTCCCAAGCTTCTTTCTGTCTTTTGCTAATACTTGGATCTGGTTCTATCACTTGACTTGCACAGCACATGGAGTTTGCATGGACCTGTTTAAAGTATTAAAGAGTTTTATTATATCTTTGGAAAACTAGTGTGCAGGTATAAATTTGTCATCTGACTTCTAAACAGTTATTACCATAATAGGGAAGAACGATGAATTTTATTTTTGGGGTGTCTTCGGAAAACGTCTGAGGAAGAAGTGGCGTAAACCCAACAGTCATATACAAAATATGAACAGAACTTCCAGTCCACCAAATGAAATTTCTTGTGACAGATATGAGGAGATAGGCATGAAACTGGATGCAATAAAAGGCAAGGAGAGAGAGAATGCCATATCTGATATCGGTGTGACATTGGATGCACGAGAAGGTGAAGAAATAGACAATGCAATGCATGTCGCAAAAGACAGCGCTACAGTGAGGGAGGCATTGGATTTAACAGGAGGCAAGGAGACTGATAGGGACAATGACTCTGCAAACAAGAACAATTTTAGTTTAGAAGGTTACACTACTCAACTGTTTGCTCTAATAAATTTTGTTTTGATCAATCCTCAGTGTCTTATTAAGCTTCTTACTTTCCACCTTTTACAGATTCTGCATGTCAACCTGCTGACAGATCTTTGGCTAGCTCAGAGCTTATGCTGGACACACCCCCTGGGTTTTCTCTAGATATGCCTCCTGGCTTCACAGAAGCTCACCGTCAGCCTCAGATCAAAGATACTCCTGTGTCTTATGCCGATGCTTTTACCAGTCTAGCTTTGGATGGTCCTCCAGGGTTTCCCACTGATATTCCTCCTGGCTTTACTGAAGCTCACCGCCAGCTCCCTGCAATTTCTTCTGCTGGAACAGAAGCTGGTGTTTCTATCCATGGCACTGAAACGAGGCCTCTCATTAGCTTCTCTCTAAATGTTCCAAGGTCTGTTAAAATGCAAGGTCTTCCTGGATTTACTCTGCATGAGGTGAAAAAGGAGCAGGAGCCTTGGTTGCCTGTTCATAAGACCACAGAGAAGCAAACTCCATCTCGTTTAACATCTGGTGCATCTCCACTGGCTAAAGGTGGACCAGCCGACGAAATGAAAATCACGAGTGTTGAGGTACAATGTTCCCCCCACCCTCCTGTTTCTTAACTAAAAATGTTGTGTTTTGAGCAGTAATTCAGAATCTTGGGTTGCTACTGTCCACTTGCATCATGTTAAGATTTACGTAAGGCAGGGCACATAGAACTTTATTGAATGTTTGAATGACTAAATTCCCTCCATCATTTTAAAACATAGCTGATAGGATTTCTATGTTGATGATGGTACATGTGTGGGATAGTTGTCTGTTTGCATCTTAACCTGCACATTTGTGCATGCGAACTGCATCTGCATGCTTTTATCAGGCACTCGCACTTTTATTTGGCATCGGAGGAGGCGGTACTTAAGATTTGTCGTTTTGAATGTACAGGTAAAAATGGAACACGATGAAACTTCAGAGGAACGAGAGTTTCCAAAGATCAGGCGGCTTTCAGACCTGTATCAAGGGCCTTCGGACAGCACTGAAGTTTGCGGACCAGCATCGGCGGCACACTTGATAGTTTCACGATGCAGGCGCACATGTGAGAAACAGACGCATCCAAGAAAGGGAGGCCGGCAAGAATCACCGGAGCGTTCTGCTGCAGAAAGTGGCGGAGCGATAAGGGGGCCAATTCAAAACAACTAAATGTGGCATAGATTTGTGCATGTTTGTGATCCATGACCCATACGGCCATACTCAATACATCTGTGGTGCAACGTAACGAGCGACAAGAAACAGACTTGTATGACTTCTAGCTAGTGCACAAAATAAAACTTACATAGTTAAGCTAAAAAGGCTGACTTAAGACAGGACATATAATCGAAATTAGCGAAAGTATTTATTAAACTATAATTATAAAACATTGCATGTAGTATGATGCAAAACCTTAGACACAAAATCTCATCAAAAGAATATTTTAGTCTCTAAAACAACTTAGGTGAAATCATGATAAACTTTTTTTTTGAACTTTGGTTGATTTCATTACTTATATGACAAATCATCAGAAACGATTACGAAAACATCATCAGGGACAATGCCATCTGGATGATTTAGATGGATGTTGCTTGTCGTATCCTATTCCGCTCTCTTTCCCCTAACCCCCGCCAAACACGTGTATATGTGTAGATCAAATAGAATATCCTAGTGGGAAGTCGGTATCTAGCCATTCTGGTTACACTAAGTTTTTTCTTCCTTAAAAAACATTCTGGTTACACTTAAGTTAAAAAATAGGGAATGTTTGTGATCCATGCTGAACTAAATGTGGCAGAGATAGTGCATGTTTGTGATCAATGACCCATACGGCCATACTCAAAACGGCAGTGGTGCAACCTAATGAGTGACAAGAAACAGAGTTGTATGCGCACAAAATAAAACTTAACAATTATAGTTAAGCTGAAAAGGTTGAGACTTAAGACAGAACATATATTCGAAATTAGCAAAAGTACTTATTTCTATGTATAAATTATAAAAAAATTGCATGTACTATGATGCAAAAACCTTAAACACAGAATCTTATCTAACGAATATTTTAGCCTCTAAAACCACTTAGGTGAAATCATAACAAACTTTCTCATGAAACGTAACATCTGGATGATTTAGATGGATGTCGCTTGTCCTATCTTATTCCGTTCTCTCTCCCCCACCCCCGCCAAACACGTGTACTCCCTCCGTCCCAAAATAGATGTTATTCTCGCTTCCCGAAAAGTCAGAACTTTTTTCAACCGCCATAATTATATATTAAAATATATAAATATTTATCTTAAGAAATTAGTATCATTGGAAAGATTTTTAAGTCTAGTTTTTAATAAAATTATTTGGAGATGAAAATGTTGTTAATATTTTCTATAAACCTACAAAAGTTGAGAAAGTTTGGCCAGAAAGACGACGCGTTCATAACGTCATTCTTTCTCGGGACGGAGGGAGTATATCCGTATATCAAATAGAATATCCTTCTTGTTACACTTAAGTTTTTCTTCCTTAAAAAACATCCGCCCTCTCCTCTATGGACTATGACGCATAATTTTTCACCAAAAAGGAAAATCATTAACACACAATTTAATGCTCAAACACTGTCCCAACTCTCCCACGTTCAGATTGTCCTGTACTTCTCCTTGTCCACAGCAGCCAAAGCCAAGTCAGCAGCTCCTCCTCTATCCGTTGCCGTGCTGGCACTGTCACTGGTGGGCCCCACGGGAAAAGACGAGCGCCCACGTCGTCCACGGCTGTCCGTCTTCTAGGAGATGGCCGCCCACAGCCAACGCGTACCCTTCAAGTGTACCCACTGGTCGGGGCTAAACATCGGCGGGGGCACCCGGGCAGTTCGGTCGTCCACCACGAGTGGTCTCCCACGCATCCAGCCACGTCGGCATCACACACTCTCGCGAGATCCCTCCCGGCTCCCTCTCCCCCCTCCCTCCGTGCACCCAGCCCACGCGGACAACTCCCACCGACACGCGGGGCCCAGATAACACGGTCCCACACGTCATCCACACGGCCTTGGTTCCGCGCGGCATCCAGCGGCGGAGCGTGGCGTTTGACCGCCCCCGGCCGGCGGCGTGGCCTTTTCTTTCTCCCGTTTGTTTAATTCACCTCCCAGCTCGCTTTCAGTCTCATGGCCAGCGCGGGACTCCACCACCTCTCCTCCTCCCACCGAACCCACGCGATTCCGGCGGCGTCCAGATCTTCGTCCCCGCGGTTCAGATCCCCGGACCGGGCCGCCGCCGCCGCCGCCGCCTGAAGAATCTGCAGCTAGCAGCGGCGAGGTAAAGGCAAGAAAGCTGTTGGTTCATTACTTCTTTTGCTCTTGAGGTGGCACAGCCGTACAGGTTCATTTCTTAGTTGGATTCGCAGCTGCTTGCTTTCCGCTGAAGCGTGGCGTAATTGGCTTGTTTCACTGGTAGCTGCGATGCTGCTCAGCTTGGCTTGAATCTTTTTTAGGCCTTGTTTAGTTCCGGCCCAAATTGGAAGTTTGCATAGTGCCGTGTCAAATCAGCGCACTGTAGCATTTCGTTTGTATTTGGTAAAAATTGTCCAAATTTTGACTAATTAGGCTCAAAATGTTCGTCTCGCAAAGTACAATCAAACTGCGCAATTAGTTTTTTATTTCATCTACATTTAGTACTTCCGCGTGTGTCCGACATTTTGATGTGACGGGGAATAGGAATTCTGCATAGTGAATTTGGTGGCAAATTTGGGGATCTAAACAAGGCCTTAGTTCCTAGTGTTTTCAGCTTGCTGTTTCTTGCTTGGTGATTAGAAAAGGTCAAGTGTTCTCCTGGTTTAACTAATCAAAACTGAACTGTTCGAGCAATAATTGAGTCCGTCCCTTGCAAGTTTGCAACTTGCTCACGTCCTGTGACTGTGAGTGGCAAGCAAGCTGACCTCCCTCCATGTCTATGTCTCCCGCTGCCTGCAGGTTGCTTAATTTGAGCTGTGGTGGATCTCCTGGCGTGGCGACATGGGGCTGGGTTTGGGGGCGCTTCTCAAGTCCGGCGGCCTCTCGGTCTCGGACCACGACGCCATCGTCTCGATCAACATCTTCATCGCGCTGCTCTGCAGCTGCATTGTCATCGGCCACTTGCTGGAAGGGAACCGATGGGTGAACGAGTCCATCACCGCGCTCGTCATGGTGAGCTCTCCGGTCTCGTGGTCTGGGTGTTCGTGGCTTTGCTTCTGTGGGCACTGGTTTGAGTGAATGAGTGTGTGTGCCTTGTTTCCTGTATGCAGGGCCTTATCACCGGAGGCGTGATCTTGTTCGTCACTAACGGGACAAACTCACGCATCCTTGTGTTCAGCGAGGACCTCTTCTTCATATATTTGCTTCCGCCGATAATTTTCAATGCCGGGTGAGTTTGAGTACCGTCATGGTTTTTTTTTTTTTGTCTTAGATTTCCTTTTGGAGCCGAGTTATTATTCATATAGGTGGCAAATGTTACTCAGTCTTATTGTTCAAGCAATATGCAAAATTCCCTGAGTTTATCAAAGCCATGTAACATAAGAGTTGAATCGTTAAATGACAAATGCAAAACCAATGTAGTCAGCTTCGGACCTATTCTCTTTCCTCTGTATGTCGTAAACTAATTACACTATGGTGAAACCCTGAAACTCACTATCTTCACTATAAACCATTTTCTCCAAAAGTCCTAAACAACTGCTTTCCTGAAGTACAAAGTTGCCTTTGGATTCTCTAGGGTTGTATCAGGAGCTTATAGGGACCCTTGTATAACTAAAGGATTCAAATTATGAGTAAGCACCACTTTGTTTAATCATTTTTTCTGAATTTGGCAAGCTATTTCAGAAATTTAGGCTAAAATAACTTTGCTAGTCTATCTGCAGAACCCAGTAAAACATTTTGCATTGTTTGTCTAAACTCCAAAATTACATTCCATACAAGTAATAACATATACTTTTGTAAATGTTTCTCCACACTATCAGGTTTCAAGTAAAGAAAAAGCAGTTCTTCCGCAACTTTATGACAATTATTTTGTTTGGTGCTGTTGGAACTCTGATTTCCTTTGTAATAATCTCTCTTGGTAAGTTGCTAAACCACTTGTGCAGTTTGCATGGTCTAACTTTGGTTTCACATGTATGATCATATTTTGAGGGACAATATAGTACTGTTAGTATTTCACATATAAAAAGCATGATAGCGGTACTAGGGTCTGTTATATGTTTGAAAAACAATACTCCCTCGGTTTCCTAAAGAATGTCGTTTTGGACAGCAACACAGTCTTCAAAAAACAACTTTGACCATTACTTTTTGCTATAAATATTTACAAAATATAGTTAAAGTTAATATATACTTTTATGAAACTACATTTTGAGATGAATCTACTTGCATCATTTTTATGTTTCCAAACTCAACCCAAAAGGATTTATGTGTAGTCAAAGTTTAAAATGTTTGACTTAAGACAACCTCAAAACGACATTCTTTAGGAAACCGGAGGGAGTGTATAACAATGGCATCTGAGCCTATGCCCCACTTGCCATTGCCACAGCAATATTTTTTTTTTACTGCAGTTGTTAAGTGCTTTAGACGGAATTTTTTTTCTTCAGCCATTGCTTCACTGTCAGTGATATCTGTACTATTAGATTAAGAAAGCTACCTGTAGACTAACTGTGCAAGCCAACTTCATTTTCCCTAGTCAGTTGTAATAATATATTGTTGGTTTTTGTGGTCTACCATGTGGTTAGTACTTCAATAAGCTATACACTAGGTTGAAACTTGAAACAGATGGCTTTGAGAATTTGGATTAAGAAATGGAGTGTTAAATGGATGTGTCCTATAGGGAAGGAACTGGTGTCTTCAGGATTCGACTCTCCTTCCAAACCAACAGAATTGTGTGAGACCTGGGAGGTCTAGTAAGTAGTGTAGTGTACATGGCCGCTATTTGTAATCCATACTAACAGGGACACTGAAAAGAAGTCAGTTCATTTTAATTCAAAATGTGCCTTTGCATATGCATTTGAAACCATGAAAAATCAGATAATTTAGATAAATGCTAAATTAAGTATGCTTCTTGATAGTTGCCCACCAAATAATTTGTCGCTGATAATTAGTTGTTCTTGAAATTTGTGGAGGTCATCTTCATACAGGAAGTTATATTTAAATATGACATGTTCAAACCTTGTAGTTGTCAAACTTGTCTTGCTCAGGCTTTTAAGTTCTTTTTTTGTCTAATGGACACATCAGGTGCTATGGGATTGTTCAAGAAACTTGACGTTGGTCCACTCGAGCTTGGGGACTATCTTGGTTAGATATATACTAGACCCTTTTCATTCTCTGATAGTCTGATTAGACCATGGATGCCATTGTCAATTTGCTAATACTTGTTTTTTTTTTTTTGTTTATTTACCCATGTTTGCAGCAATTGGTGCTATTTTCTCTGCAACAGATTCTGTTTGCACCTTACAGGTTTCCTGTTGAACAATCTGCCATCTTTTATCTTATAAAATGAGATAGGAAGCCAATTTACTTGGAAATTCAATACTTGCAGGTGCTTAACCAGGATGAAACACCCCTACTCTATAGTCTAGTTTTTGGTGAAGGTGTTGTTAATGATGCCACATCTGTTGTGCTCTTCAATGCAATAGAAAACCTTGATATTGCTAATTTTGATGCTATTGTTCTGTTGAATTTCGTCGGAAAATTTCTCTACCTGTTCTTCACCAGCACCGTGCTTGGAGTAGTTGTAAGTAATCACCTACTGCCAGTGTTGTGAGTCATCTTATGAATACTTTGCTACTGCCAAAATAATCAGAAAATCTACTCTGATGATTTGAGCATGGCTCTTTTGGCTGACTGATAATACTGTTTCATGGCAGACTGGGTTGCTTAGTGCATACATTATAAAGAAGCTCTGTTTTGCCAGGTCTGTACACAATTCTCTTGCTCTGTGGGGTAGTTTATTGTGTTTTACTTTACACTACTAAACAACAGACATTTGAAAATTGCTGTTTCACTCTTGTGGTGATGTGCAGACATTCAACTGATAGAGAAGTTTCTATCATGATACTCATGGCATACCTTTCGTACATGCTTTCAATGGTAAGTGCATGAATATAGAAGTTCCAAATGTCATAAATAAGCAAGTCTTACTTGGAAAATGTTTAGGGGGTGTATATTAATATCATATGGTATTGATACTATATTAAAATTTTAACCTTTAGTCTTTAGTTACTAATTTCTCTTGATTGGCTACCTTAGTTTTTATTTTTTCTGCACCATGGATTGATCTCAGTTTCTTAGCCTTTTGCAAACAGCATGATACCAAGATTTATTTCTGATTAATATAATGAGGCACAGATCTCCTGCGTTTTCAAGAAAAAAAAAAGATTTGTTTCTGATATTTTCCTCCATTTTTCAGCTGTTGGACCTGAGTGGCATTCTTACTGTCTTCTTCTGTGGAATAGTAATGTCACATTACACTTGGCATAATGTGACAGAAAGTTCTAGGGTTACTACTAAGTATGTCTTTGCTGGATTCAGCTTTTCTAGCAAAAATTATGGTTCTAACATTATGTATACTAATTGCTGATTTTCCCTTTTCATGCTGCAGGCATACTTTTGCAACTTTATCATTCATTGCAGAAATTTTCCTCTTCCTCTATGTTGGGATGGATGCATTGGACATTGAGAAGTGGAAATTAGCCAGTAGCAGGTACCTTTCGCTTTTGGAATGATTGATATTTTAAGGACTAGATATACCAACATATATAACATACTAGTAAGGAAACTTCTGCTGTGTTATTAGTTATCTTGAACAAACTACATGTATCAGCTATTGACTCTGTATCCAGTTAGGCTGATGTTATGTCAGTCCTGAACTAAAATGTTCTTGTTATACTGGTTCTCTTGTTGGCTAGAGAAACCTTTATTCTTTCTTTTTATTTTGGAGGTTCCTCAGTGAACCAGAATACCAGATCCTTCATCAGATTTTTATTAACTGTTATTTTAAGTGAGCAGCAATGGCCCACAACAACAGCTCCCAGTGGACGTCTTTTGTCCTTACTTTCTAAAATGACCTCCCCGCCACCCCCCAAAGCTAATATATATTTGTTTCTCCTATGATGCAGTCCTAAGAAACCAATTGCTTTGAGTGCAATTATATTGGGCTTGGTTATGGTTGGAAGAGCGGCATTTGTATTCCCTTTGTCGTTCCTATCCAACCTAAGTAAAAAGGGGGGCCGTCCAAAGATCTCCTTCAAGCAACAAGTTAGTACTAGATCTTTTTTTTCATTCTTCTGCCATTGTGTCCCTCTGGAAACCTGAAAGGGCTAATGATGCTGGTATTTTCCTCTAGATAATCATATGGTGGGCTGGTCTCATGAGAGGAGCAGTGTCAATTGCACTTGCCTATAACAAGGTGATGTTTGAAGCGAATTCTCATCTGCTTTGAACCTGCTACGAGATTTTTACATATCTTTGCTTGAGCATTTATAGGCTCTTATTTATACTAGTCCATGCAAACTTTGCAGTTTACATCATCTGGTCATACTGAAGTGCGAGTTAATGCTATCATGATCACCAGCACAGTTATTGTTGTTCTATTCAGCACAATGGTAAGCCTGCTATGTCTTATTATTATCTTGAACAGCTGTTCTTCATATATATGCATATGTTACACAGTTCAGCACTAAACATGACACTGAAACCATGGGTATACATAATAATAACACATGTGATGCTTTTCATATTTGTTTCTTCATGATGTATGTGAATATGCAAATAGAATTAAAGGTCCATACACATGAATCAACTAGTTTGATTTTTTCTTTTGAGAAAAATGAAAGTACTACCATTTTGCTAATTTATATGCCATCATTTAATTCAGGTTTTCGGTCTGCTGACCAAGCCGCTGCTTAGTCTCCTCATCCCACCAAGGACTGGCCTGAACACGTCAGCTCTGCTCTCAAGCCAGTCCATTCTGGACCCACTTCTTACTAGCACGGTGGGGTCTGACTTTGATGTAGGACAGCTCAACTCTCCTCAGTACAACCTCCAGTTTATTCTCACCGCGCCAACTCGCTCTGTCCATCGACTTTGGCGCAAGTTTGACGATCGGTTCATGCGCCCAATGTTCGGGGGACGAGGTTTCGTTCCCTTTGTTCCCGGTTCCCCGGTGGAGCGGAGCGTCCCTGAACCTCAACTGGGCACTGTGACGGAGGCTGAGCATAGTTGAAATGAGGCAAGAGAGATGCAGACAATTTTCTGCAGATCTTCAGACATATACCACTCATACTCCTATTTTGTCTTCACATTCCATTGGGTGTGAATTGTTGTAGTATGTTGTGCAGATAGTTTCTGTAGAGCTACACAAGCTGTTGTAAATTTCTGGGAGGCACTCCCAACTGTAGATTACCACAATTCATCTGTAAATTTCAATGTTGTTCAAGAAGAATAATCACATTCTCCTAAAAAAGGAAGAAGAATCACATGCGGCATATTGGCATGCTTTGTTATATATATAATCGTATATAATTGTGGGCCTAGTACAAACAGTTTCTCTTTTTCCTGAACTGAAGTTATCATGTCTCAAACGATGTTGGGTCTGGTCTTAGTTTTTGTCACGGGATATATACCTTTACCCAAAGAATGTCAAATGTGGAAACAAGATTGTCAAAACTCCCTGTGATTTCCCTGTACATTCCCTTGGTTTGATGAAAATCCTGCCTCTTCCTTGGAACAAAAACCTTGAGTTTGATGGTAAGTTGTTTTAGCTGTGTCCTAAGTCAAACTTATCTAGTTTTGACCAAGTTTATATAAAAAATACATAATCATCTATTAATGACGAGTGCTGCATTCCGAATGCACCTTCTAAAGCACCACGCATGACTTATTCCGAATACACTTTCTTGATTTAGGTAGAGGTGCTTCATTTCAGCTTTTAGCTGCAACGTGTAAGCAGCAATATGGACCCCACGTGTTATAAACACAACAATTAGAAAATGAATCTGACTTGTGTCGCCCAAGTGCATTTGCATGTTCTATCATGTGGGCTTACGAGCCATTTTAATCTTCAAGCATCGATCAGGGAACAAGCCTCAATGCTAGGAATCTAAAAGGGAGAATTTTGGTTCCAAGCATCGGTAAAAAAATCGTTGTGGCTGTAAACATCACACTTTCTATGAAGCAGGGCCAATGGTCTTTGATCTACTCCTTTGAGATTGTAACTCTTGTAGCATTGTTGTATCTCCTAGTAGAATTTAGTATGAAGAAACTCGATCACGGATGGTACAAATACCGACTTGCTCTAGTTGACACTATAAATTGTTTAGCTTTGTCCTAAGTTGAATCTGTCTAATTTCTATCAAGTCTATAAAACTACATTTAAATTATTTTCAAACAAGAGAAAGAGAAAAAAAAGAAGGGAAAAGAAAATCAAAAGTGAAAGAAAACTGGAATTGGAAATGCACCCGGAAGTAAGTGACCGCCCGCAGGCGCACAGACGCCGCAGAAGATCCCCGGTTCCCCTGACCGCAACAAGCATTTCGAGTCTCGCCTCGAGAGACGAGACCGTTACGCGCGCCCGCTCATCCCTCCCATTCTTCCTCCTCCACCGATTCCCTCGATCACGCTCCGAGCATGGATCGCTCGTCGCGGCCGGCGAGCCCGGGCGGCGGCGGCGTGGGGCTGGGGTACGCCTCGCGGCGGGGGCTGTACGCGCAGTCGCCGCACCACCACCTCTCCGTCGGCGGCGGCGGCGGCGGGGGCAGCGCGCAGACGTCGCCCGGCGGGTCCCCGAAGGACCTCTCCCCGGTGCACCGCCACGCGCGGGCGGGGTCCCTCGGCGGCCCCGGCGCGGCCTCCACGGCCGGCCGCACCCGCGCTGGGGTCGGCGCCACCGGCGCATCCGCCCGCGCGCAGAACAGCGCGGCCCGCGCCGCCGCGCAGCGCCTCGCGCGCGTCATGGGCGGCCCGGGCGGGGATGCTGGCAGCGGGAGCGACGACGACGACGACGGGTACGAGCTCTCCGGGCCCCCCATCGAGCTCTCCTCCACCCCGACGCGCCGCACCTCCGCCGCCCGATCCCCTTCCCCCTCGGTATACCACCGTGCCCGTGCCCTGGCATTTCGCTCTGCATGTGATTTACTCTGCAATGTTGCTTGATTCTGATTACTGCATTTGCGATTTCTGTGCATTTTAGATAGGCCGTAACTACCTTGGGGACCAGACGCAGGTGAGCCGGCCGCCGTCGCTGACCAACCGCTACACGGCGGGGAAGTCGGTCCCCATGATCCCGTCCATCAAGCGGCCGGCCACCAGCGGCGCGGGGGCCGGGGCGGGTTCAGAGTCGCCCATGCCCAACCGGAGGGAGCAGAGGTAAGGACTGTCCTGCTCATATGCTGCTCGCAAGTCGTATTAATTATATATATTGTGCCCCATGCATGACAGAAGACAAATTTCATGGTGCCCAAATTATCCAAATGTTCTGCTATCTCAGTTTATTGTATTACACAATGATGTCTGGATTCCAAGTCTCTGCTCGAGGCAGATGATTAGTTTCTTGCTAGTTTCCTTTGAGGCTACCGCTTATCTTCCAAGCACTATGTTGTGGCGAAGACAGCGGAGTTGATAGTGGTGATCGATAGTCAGCTGAGGCTGTTCACCTCTGGCCTCACCTCACTGGAGCTATGGTGGATAGCTAGTGAGATAGGGGTAGAGAGGATAGATAGGAGGAACGTTTATTCTCATTGCTGGCTTTGAGGACTAGGAGTACGTCACCTTGCTTTATATAACACCAACTGTTCCCCTTCTGAAAACCACCTATTAGTTTGCTATAAACTAATAAGCCTAAATAACTGTATTGCCTAATCCAAAGCTAACTAATCACCTAAAATACTGAAGATAACTGGAGCCGATATTTTGGGCCAGGATAGGCTTCTTGCTGTGCCGGTTTTAGGTCCTGCCATACATAACATACTATCTATGCAGCGCATTGTAGCTTCCCAGATGCAGAAACTGTGCTAAATAAATATTAAAGCAGTGGAATTGTGTGTTAGTTCTTCAGTTAGTTATTAGTGATGCTGCAACTTTGATAGTGGAGTAACTTGATGCTATATTTGAGATGTTGGTGCCGTATTACCATGAGCATTGCAACAGAAGTCACAAATCATGATTATGCTTATGTGGCATTGGCTTGCTTCTGAAACTTGATATGGTGGATTCAAATGCACCATCAAGTTTAATATGAACTAAGCATTTGAGCAACTGTAAATAGGATAAGTCATCATTGCTGAAACTCCAACGGGGGTTTTCTTAGACAGCATTTGTCTAGAGCGATTAGCAAGCAAACCTTTGCAACTTTTTTTTTCTGAATAGGAAAGCTGCATATCATTATATCAAGGATAATAGAAGTACAAACCTTTGCAACTGACATGCCACATTACTGAGTAGTAACACTCATTGATTGAATAACAGTTGACTTCGGCATTTTTTTAGAAAATTTAGTCATGGCGTTCATTTCAGAATTATTCTATCTATTGGTGTTAGTTATGTAAGTATTTCTTATTTAGTATAGAACCTTTTGATGCCTGCTGCCTTTGCATTCTTGGTTCTCAATGATGACTTGGTAAGTAATATAGGCTACATCATTCTTAGGAGATCAGTTGATCTTGGAAGCTCATTGAGAGCTCGCCGTACATCTTCTTCTCTTAATGATGAGGTAATTTCTTTCATGGATTCAAGTTTTATATAAAATCTTAATGCTACGATCTGTGTAACATTCTATTTACTGCTTGCGGGGTTAACCTTCAATATGAGTTATCTGTCCTCCATGCTACAATTCTTGTCTAACCAATGTTATGGACACTGTAAAACAGCTGTCAATCATTTACCTAATTAGTTCTTTCTCTTAATCTGGAGTGCCGCTGTGGTTCTTAATTTTTTATGTACATCTTTGCAGATTAATACACTTCAAGTGGAAAATGAAAGCATGTATGACAAAGTGAGATATCATGATTCTATTTTATTTTATAGTTTAAAATGTTGGAAGCAATCAACCCTTGTTTTTATCTTACCTGCATCTTCCTAGCTTCAGCTTGCAGAAGAAAGGTCTGATGATGGAGATGCCAAATCCGTGCACATGGAGAGAGAGGTCTTTTCTGTGATAATATGCTGACTAAATCTTTGCTTCTGATATTACTTATTTGAATATTTGAATCATACTGTCCTATTTTTTAGTTTTAATTTTAGAACTGGATGTATGATAGTATGATTTGTTTGGATACCATGCGAAAATTTTCATGTTTTGCATTTACTATATTTATTTCTGAACTTCAGGATTCTGATATTGGCGATGCAGTAGAAACAGAGCCGATTTTGATTAGCAGGTATTGCAGTTACTAAAAATATGCTACTTGTTGCCGATGCCTGCTTTGTATTTTAAACCATATTTTCAATTTGGCTCTCAGGAAAGACGCAGCACTAGAACAAAGAAAGGTATGTTTCTGTAGGAAGCTTCTCCTGCTCAAAGTTTTGAAGGAGCACTAGAGAGAGAAGTTTGCTTTTGTTTGAGTCACTTTGATTATTACTGTGTGCACTATAGAGTTATTTGTGATCAATTTTTGCATACTAGTTTTGTTCGAGCTTGATGCCTGTTTTGCTCTTAGATTGCTATGCGAATTGCTTCACGAAGGTCCAGCAGTGCAAGCTGTAATGAGATTGCAACCCTTAAGTCAGAAGCAAAGGTGTATTGGATTTTCCATGAATCTGGTTATCCATTGCTGAATGAATTTACCAGAGTCATCTTTTGCAATCATAAACTTTATTTGCAATTTGTGATAGGTTACTAGTAATTTGGTTACATCTCTATCTCGGAGAATGAAAAGTTCTAGATCAGAATTGAGATCTCTTCAGGCAACAGCCAACAGAATGATCCTGTCACAGGAAGAGCTGGTGTGTACGGTGGTTACATAATCACAATATGAGCACTTTTTGTCTGTGGCTTATCATTGTAATTGTTCATGAAATTCCTTAATCAGGAGGAGGTGGTGCTAAAGAGATGTTGGCTGGCCCGCTACTGGACATTATGTTCTAAACTTGGTACCAAGATCACTTTCACTTTGTTTATACTCCTTTACGATGAGGGAGTATTCCCAGTTTCTTAAATAGTGTTTCAAATATCATGTGTTCTTGAATTAACATATTGAAACAGAAACTAGCAACTATTGTAATCTGTAGTTGCTAGCTCAACCTTAGGACCATGGGCTAGGATGCATATCCAACCCTGTTTGTTCTTTTGTTTTCACATCACACATTTTTTTCTACTGTTTCACTTAATTTGCATTTAAACACTGCTGCTGTCTGTTCATAAAGTTTGAACCTGTAATCTCTCTTTTGTTCTTTTTCACAATAAATTCACACAATATTCCCCCTAGAAAGAAGATCAGTGTCAATTTCCATTTTATATGTTCCATGAAAAAAAAAAAAAAAAAAAAAAAAAAAAAAAAAAAAAAAAAAAAAAAAATCTGGTTTCGGCTAACAGTGAGCCCCACCCCACCCCAGGGATACATTCTGATATTGCTGAAGATAAAAAAGAATACTGGTCCTCATTTGCACCGCGTGCACTTGAAGCAGTCCTATCAATTGGGCACAAGGCAAGAGATGGAACTTTATCAGGTTATCAAAATCTTTCTTCAATTCTTCTTGTTTTGATATTTTACTCTTACGAAGCTTTTGATACAAGAATAATATGCTCCACTTACTATGCAAGTGCTTTGTTATCTCTATCTATGGGCTAATCATGGAGATGAGACCCAGAATCCCCACAGTTAATGACACAATTTGACAAGTGACAAATGAAAAACCTTTGGTAGTATTCTTATTTTATATAGTGATTTGATTGTAACAAAATGAAACAGCGTGGCCAATTTCTACATGCTAGAAATTTTGAAACAACTTCAATTGAGTTGCTCAGATTTGACTCTTTATTCTCATCTTCTGGCCGCAAAATAGAATTTATTTGCACTTTACCTTTGTACTATGAACTATGCAGTGTAAAAGGAGCCTTTTGCTATGTGTACTAAACAAACTCTCATGTGAAGGGCAAGTTAGTAGTTTTACTGATTTCAAAATAGTCTTGGATGGCGAAGGATTACTAAGTGTATCAGATTTCATGCATGACCTTAGTCACATAACCCCATTCTTTTCTCATTGTTCATGTGGTGACAGATAATGCTGACATGGAGAGCAGAAGCAAAATGTCTGATGTAAACGATATGTCTAGTGATGGGAATATTGAGACCATGCTTTCAGTTGAGAAAGGATTGCGTGAATTGGCTTCACTCAAGGTTTTTCTCAAACTTGTAGTGTGTATGGAGTATGGACCTATATGCTACTTCAAAGTTTCAACTGCATGTCAGCATGATCAATTTAGCTCAGAGACATGATTTACACTGTTTAAAATCAGCTTTGTGTGTATTAATTGATGTACATGATTTCCTAGAATGTGAAACCTATTGCCTGCCACATCTCATACAGTTTTATTCTAGTTAATTGTTCAGAATATTTTGGATTTTGCTGTGCCACATCAGATGATATGGAAAAGTGGATTATCCAACATCCGAATCCTACTGCTACTAGAATGACTGGTCCATCTCTGTAAAGTATATAGCAAGTGCAACATATATGAGATTGAGTTAGCTTTTGCATATTCTCAGAAAAATGGCATTACTATATTTCTGCTTTTATTCATAGTGCAGTTATGCAGTAATAATAACTTCATATTTCCTTTGAAGGTAGAGGATGCAATCATGCTTACTTTGGCTGAAAATCGACGTATCAAACCCTCAGGTGGCTTTTCAAAAATGTACTCATTTCTTATGCTTTCATCTTACTAATGTTTTATGTATAATATTTCCCTGGACCACCAATAGATAGCCATAACTGGTTCTTTTCGTTAACGAAGATAAACTCATAAAAGTAATCATCTTGATTTCTCTTATTCACTGTAACAAAAACATAGTTGGGAATACTAGATTTTAACTCAATGTGATGATGATAATATTTGCATGTGTAGCATGTAGCTTAACTTGCACAATGTTGAGCCATTTCTGAGAAATATTATGCATAACTCACCTGTAAAAAGTGTTATTGTATGAATTAATGTCATTGGATGAATAGTTTTTACCTTTTAATAAGGACTGAACTTCCATTACAGGCCAAGCTTCTGAGGGTCGGAGCCCTTCCGAGTCATTAGGTTAGTTGCTCTGTCATACCCATCCATGACCTTTGACGAACACAATGTCAATTCACTTTCCTAATTATGTGTCTGACATATTTCCTGGTCTTAGAGTTAAGTGCGGATGAGCGAGAAGATGTACGCTTCAAGCAGGTAACATACTATGTTATGTTACTCAAAATTTGTTTCGCTCTGGCCGGCATTAATATTCTTTTTTGTTCCATTTTTAATAATATACAATGAAATACACTAGCAAACCATATAATTATTCTATTAGGTCAAATCAGCATGTGTTTGTTTATGTGGTGCTCTTGGCTAAGAGAGATGTCCCTCTAATCACATGCTTATAGGGGGATTTGGACCTTGAGTGGCACAGACTGTGATCTGCAATATTAAGAGTTTAGGGACATGAATGACACCATGGTACAGGTTTAAGGATTGCTAGTGCAGTTTATATATAATCATGAACCTAATCTCCTAAGTCCATATTAGTGTCCATTACGTTCTTAAAAGACTTGACTACGTTAGTAAAGAGAAATGTAAAATAAATATTATGTGAAAACACTTCATGGCTTTGCTTTTCGTTATCTGGTAAGCTTCATGTTAATGTCCTCTTATTTTGACTTCCAACACACTACAGGCATGGTTGACCTATTTCTGGAGGCGGGCCAAAAATCACAATGTAGAAGAAGATATAGCTGATGAGCGGCTACATTTTTGGATAGAACAAAGCAATCACCCAGTTACTACGAGCGACGTAATAGAAGGTAGGTTATTTTCATCCAAACCCATAGTGAAACCTGAAACTAAAACCATAATATTTTTATTTTGAGTGGTCAACTGAAAACCGGATGAATTATTTTAGTTTAATGCATGTTCTCTCCACCTGATGCCTTGCAAAATTTAAAGTTTGAAGTGACAATGAATTCATTGTGATTGGTTTTTCCCATAATCATGTATAAAACCATAGAGGAATCGGCAAGCTGAATTTCGAACTTGAGGTCGATGAGATAATTATTGATCATCCTTTTCTTTTCCTGCAAACATGTAAAAAGTTGAGAGAGGACTCCACGAGCTGAAGAAGCTGGGCATCGAGTCTCAGCTGTGGGATGCGACGAGGAGAGCTCTGGATGATGATTTAAGCAACCACGGGAGTCCAACTGGATCTGAAGTTTAGCATACAAATTTAGCAAATGCATAACATGGAGCGAGGCTCTATTGCCGATTTTGTGCCGTCAGAGGCCCTAGAGCCCTCCTGATATTCTTTTCGTGTTGTTACTGGCCCTTTGCTTGGGATGTTCATGTAAAATATTGAACTTTGATCAAAATATCCAGTAACCCTTTCTTTTGAGTTACCAATTTCCTGTTAAATGCTAGTTTATCTGTGAAAGCAAAAGGGTTTTAATCATGGAGTTGTCGAGATGCTTTGCTCTCCGTCAGGTAACTCTGCTGCAGCAAAATACTATGCATTGCTTGATTTCCCTTTTCCTTTTGCAATGGTGGTGGTCTATTCTTTTTAGGCGCAAAAAAGCGTACCAAAGCAGCTTCCAGGGTTATTAATCGTAGCAATGATCAGAGCCTTGTATTGTATCACACTGACGAGTGACGATCCAGCAGCTGCACAGCCATCATGTCCACGGAGATGCCATCGCCGGCGAGCCAGCGGCGACGGCAGTGCGCAGCAGCAGTGGCAGCGGCGGGCGCGGCCTGCCTGGCGCCTGTGGTCGTGTTCCTGGCGGTGCTCGTCCTGGCGCCGTCCCTCATCCCGCGGCTGCTCCTCCGTCCGCGCCACGTCGTCCTCCCCTACGTCGCGTCGGGCGAGCTCCGCGCGCTGGCCTTCGACGCCGGGGCCTCGCCGTCACGTACAACCTCTCCGCCGTGCTGCGGTTCGACGGCCCGCCGGGCCTGCACGCGCGCCGGTACACGGGGGTCAGGGCCGCGCCGTTCTACGCCGGGCAGGAGCTCGGCGCCGCCGTGGCGCTGCCGGGGTTCACGCAGCGCAGCGGCGGAGGTGGAGGCGACGCGCTGCCCGTGGCGTGGGCCGGCGTGCAGCGCGTGCCGCCCGGCCGGCGCGCGCGCGCCGTGGCCGCGGCGCTCGCTCGGGAGCGTGCCGAGGGGTGGGTCAGCGTCAAGGTCGCCGTGCGCGCCGCGCAGGACGGCGCCGAGAGCGACTTCGCGTGCGTCATGAGCTTCCCGGTGCCTCACAAGCGCGAACGGGGTGGCAATGGCAATGGCACCGCCCCCGGCGTGTTCGATGGCGGCAGTTGCATCGACGCCGCGCGCAGCGAGTTCTAGACGCCACGCCACGATAATGCATGCTCCGACGATGTTTTGACTTTGGTTGATTCGTGCCATCCATGTTGTACAATACTGCGCATGTGCTTCGATTGCCAAGATTAGTTTTGATCAATCATCTTTTCTTCAGATTCAGATTTTTTGTTATCCTAATCTTGACAGAAGGACGCCTGATTCATCCTGATTTTTTTTTTTACCAAAACACTGAAAATGCCACTACATGTCAGCATCATGAACTCTATTGGAAGCACATCATTCTTCCAACATGGAAGCCAGTTTCATTGCAAAACAGTTTAAGCTATAAAACTTGATAGAGCAAACGTGGGTTTCTTTATCTATCGTCACCCCAGCAAAACATTACGTTACAGCATTCAAACAAGTCACAAACGCAACTACGCAAGAGCTGAGCATTGGTAGCACGGTTATTTGCTTCTCTTGACAGCACGCCTTCCCTGGCCCTTCTTCGGCGGGCCCTTGCCACGACGCTTCAGCATTTCCAGCTTGGCCAGACGCCTGCAGAAAGTAGACATGTCCCAGTAAGACAAGGTTCAAAGCAATGAGAAAATTCTATCAAATAATATTTAACTTACTATTTAAGTCGTGCATTTTGTCTATGCTTCTTGACTCAGTGATAATGTGGGCAGAAATAATAGAAAACAACATGCTATGTACAATGCTGCAGTTCAAAATGGGAAACACTATATCTTGCTTTCACACTTGCACTATGCTTTTCTTAGTATGTTTCAGCTAGCATGCTCTCTTTTTGCATCTTGCTGTGGAATATGCAATACTTCTACTCCCTTACGAGGGAAAATAATAAAACCTAACTATACATAAATAAATAACATCACAAATTTCATTTTGCACCCAGAATTGTAAGATAAGAGTAAAATAACGATTTTTGGCTTCTAAAGATGCTAAGTCAATCCACAGGTTCCTCATGTAGTTCTCACAGTTGAACTAGGGTTCGATAAGCAGTCTTGAACTCCAATACCAAAGAGCATGGAACAAACCAGAGATGCAGTGCAACCCTAACCTAATGCCACTAGCAAAACACATCTGGGAGTTGGCATATTTTTTCAACTTTGTTTAAGAACAATGATTTCAACTCACCCAGGAAAAAAGGGTCAAGTTGTGATTTTTTTATGGTTTCAAAAAAGTGTCAAGTAGTCACACCGATTCTTGCATATCTTTCATATATTTTTCAAGCATCAGCATTTATACGTTAGAAAAATTGCCAAAAGTTATGAAGTCTGCAAAGTGGTTTCCTATAAATTGATAAAATGTGTCAACTGGTTTTCCATTCCTAGATAGTAACTGGAAATATGTGCGTGTTCCTGAACCTTGCAATAAACTGAAAGAGAGCTTCCTATAAATTGATAAAATGTATCAACTGGTTTTCCATTCCTAGATAGTAACTGGAAATATGTGTGTGTTCATGAACCTTGGAATAAACTGAAAGAGAGCTAACTTCAACATGGTCAAAGTTTGAATGAACAGGTTTAATGCACTATTAACTATAAATCATCTCAATACAGATTACCAGACATGTCAAATGTTGTATCATGCATTTTGCACACATATTAAGTTGTGCGAGATGACTCCTTATCAAACAACAGATACATTCATGGGACGAACAAAACCAACACATCCTATGGAGCCACCAACCAGAAAAACTAAATCAGTCAGTAGTGACATAGTTCCGCACTTTACTTGGTGATTACCATACAAATCCTCTGGCAAAAACAAATTCATTGTACCACAGCACAACAGAAGAAGCAGCTACCCAGCTTGCTGCTGCCAACTTATCATCCAGCATCAGTAGCTCCCTAAACTACAACAAAACTTTCGCCCTGGTCTGCAGTATGAACAACCATGCTACTGGGGGCGTTCATTTGCTTGACAGTAACACATCATACCAGATCAACATCAACAACCACCAAAGATTGATGAAAATGAGCTGGAAAGCCACCAGAGGTGATAGAGATACTAATTGCTATAGACTTCCAGCGAAAATATCCACCAAAGGTGAAAGTGCCGTATTCGCATGCCGGGAAACAATGGCACTACAGCATTCTGATTGCAACAACTAACGACTAGTCATCAAGTCAGTGAGCCCATCAATTAGCGCCGGTAACTGAAGCCAACGAATGGATCATCAGGCGTCATCGAGATGACACACTGTTTCAGAGGCATTCAGGCATATCATCGAACACGCACCGAGCCCAAGCAACACCCACGGCACAGGGATCACGCAGCAAAGGAAGCGAGACAAACGAATCACTACACGTCCCTCCAGCGGTGGCCACGGAGAAGGGAGGAGGAAGAGGACGTGAGCACTTACTCCTTCTCCTCGCGCTGCATGACGAGCGGGTCGTCGCGCTTGATGTCGTAGGGGTACCACTGCGCCACCTGGTCGCCGACCATCTTCCTCCGCAGGAGCTTCGTCGCCGCGCGCTTCCCCGCCGGGTTCACCGCGTGGCCGAAGATGGACGCCCGCACCTCCGCGGCCCCCGCCGTCGCCGCCGCCGCCAGCAGCTGCCGCAGCCCGCCCGCCGCCGCGCTCATTTCTCCGGTGGTGGAATGGATGGCTCGTGATCTGACGGACCGACGGCCCAGATCGCCCCTTATTGTCGTGGTTTAGTGGGCTTCTCGAGTATTGGGCTGGACAGGCCGGGACGAATGGACGATATGTCTGATGGGCTATCAACCTTTTTTTTTCTTTTTCTGCTTCGCGCGAGAGTGAATGAATTTTCAAGAAATCCTTTTTTTTTAGTAACAATTTTCAAGAAATCCTTGATAATGGAGTGGTTGCCCAAGCGAAGACACTAAGGGCTATCAACCCTAAACCCTTGCGGGTCACTAAGGCGGGTCCAAGTGAAGACACCCTGGAGTGGTTGCCCAAGCGTAGTGCCCGCCTGGCCGCCAAGAACAAGCTCAACAAGCCGGACGCGCAGGCAAGGTTTGTCCTCATGAAGAAGCTCGGGTACGAGGTCGAGACGCAACGCCCCAATGAAGCAACATTCGAGGAGTTTCACCAGGGCCGCGTTCTAGGTCGCACAGCGGCGGGTGACGCGAGGTGGCCATGCGCCCTGTTTCATGGCAAGATGCCGCGAATGGGTGCTAATGGTTGCGGCTAGGTAGCGGGTGTCTTGGTTTTTTAGTCGCAAAATCGTTCATTATGTAATCCTTTATGATGTATCCAGTAGCTAGGTTTTAAAACTCCGTCTCGCCATTTGATGTGTGCTCCTTGCTAACATCAATGGTTTGACGTCCTGTTGTTTTTTCGTTTATTCCTCTTAATGAAAAACGGGTGAAGGCCCGGTCGCGAAAAATAATGGTCTTTTTACAGTTTTCCCACTAAATCCATGTTTTTTCCGTTAAGAATCAGATCCGCGTTTACACATAGTCACAACATTGATAAAGCTACAACATTGATAAAGCTGCTTATCTCCGTAGTGCAAGAGGATATATATAGGAACAATTGCTCAACCTCTTTTTTTCTCTATATATAGTTTGAACATTGGTTGATAGGTGGTTTTGAGTTATATCTCAGGTCTAAGATTGTACACCGCATAGAACTAGCATATTAATCTCATTCTTCTCTCCCTGCTTTTAACTCTGTTTTTCCAAACGAGTGCAAATAAAGAGATATTTTATGTCCATATAAAGAGATATTTTATGTCCATTTCATGGGGGGGGGGGACAGCATGTTTCGTAGTTATTTTAACCAAACAGCTTATAACCTTTTTCTCAACACATTAGAATAACGTTTTCACATCTCAAAGCTCATAGCTGAACAAAAGGGCTCTTAGAATAGCAACAAAGTTGTTTTTTTCATCGATGTCTCAACAAGTATTCCTAGCATATTCGTTAAAAGAATATTCAGCATATTATCCTCTAAGTATTTTTTGAATAAAAACTTTAGACCTTGCTCCCCAGTGCTATATTGAAAATGAATAGAAAATACAAGTGTTAGCTAGCTACTAAAAAAGGAAAGAAAAACTCAGCCTAAAAAGAAATTACCAATTACAAATAGAAACAACCACTAGGAAAAAGTAGATTACAACATGTTGATACAATGGGTAGCCTAAAGAGAGTGAAGTTCAACTTCACTCTTGAAAAGTTGCTTCCAATTTGCCGGAGACGGGACTTTATGGTTGAAAATGAAACCATTTTCTCTCTTTTCTAGATGCACCAAGCACCAATCATGAATAATTCGATGAAGTAGGGACCAACAAAGCTACCTGGTTGATGTATCAACATTTGAAAGATTCTCCTTTGCAGATCCCAACTGATGTCGACAACAAATCATTTGTTAACACTTGAAGTCAGAGAAGTCTCATCTACATCTTCATGCCATAACACACAATGGTAACCTTGTTCAATTTTACCATTGAAAAATGTTCAAGATGTTGCAAATGGGCCTGTGGTCCAGTGGTAGGATTGTCCAGTGGGACACTACCCACCAGGGTTCAAATCTTGGTGCTCGCACCTTTTTCTGGATTTTTCAGGATTTACCGGCGCCATGCATTAAGTGGTAGGCGACGTGCCCGTCGACAGCGTTTGTTGCATTTGTTAGGTTTAGCCACATTGAAAATTGATGATGAACGAGCAAGTAGAGGCAATTCTCATCTATCATACTAGTCTTTTAGAATGAATTAGACATGAAACCTTAGCTTATTGTGGGCTTCAATTGACCCGGTCGAGTTTGGGGTGAGCAGGATGTTACGAACCCCACTAGGACTCCACCTGGTGGCCTAGTGGACACCTCGATTATGTGGGATATTATGGGCTTGCTGCTTTGTCCACGGTCGATACAACCATTGATGCCCCAATAAGGTCTTGTTTGGATGCTCATGTATCCACCTTAATCCACATATGATGAAGTGGATTAGAGTGGAACTTAAATTAATTTTTTACACTCCAATATAATTCAATACATGTAGATTAGGCCTTGTTTGGATGCATGTGGTTGGCGAATCCCGAATTTATTAGATTTTTTGTGATGTCTCAATTCTCAATATTTGCTGGGACCCACCTGAGAGGACGAAGGCGATGATTGTGCACTGACAACTTGTAAAGACCAAAAAAACAGGACGTGTTGGCTTTGGTGTATTGGTTCTTTTATAAAAGCCTTGGTGCTCCTTCATGCACGCTACGTGTTTTGTTATACGTGGACCATCAAAAGTTCAAAACCTCTATGGTGCTTTTGCCTTTTGCTACGCGTGGACGTGGAGCATCGTAATTAAGATGACAGTGTTTTTCCGATCGAGTTCGGTTTTCGGTGCAGACAGGAATATGCCTCTGGAGTAGCTTGTTTTCGTGAATTTGATACTGGCATCGAAGGCCAAGAAGCTCCAGTGCGTGATGAGGCCATGAGGGTTTTGCATGGTACAATATATAGTAGAAGCATATATATATATCTTTTTTTTTGGTGAAAAAATAGGAAGCATATATCTGATAATATGGAAACCAAAAGGCAAATTAAAGTTGGTACAATATAGAAAAGCTGTCTGAATTAGGTTTTGGGGCTGCACGTACCAACCGTTCTAATTGTGCCTACAATGCAAAAGTTCTTACTTGTTCTTGGATGAATAAATATATGCACAGAGTATGATCAAGGATATATATTTACAGAGGTTGGTGTGCTGTCTTCCCTTTTTAGTAGAGGTATATATAGTAGCATCTGACGATGCAGAAATAAGGAGACCCTCGGGTCCGATCCGGCCTTATCGTAGACCCTCAACATCATGATCTCAACTTAGACCCAGCACTTCTGCAATTAGAACTGGAACAACATCTGCGCAGGATATTCCACTTGGTTATTCTCTGTGTCCGATCCTCTGCCCGGCCGAGTGGATCCACCCTCATCATGATGGTAATGGTAATGGTAATATATGATGCAGTTCCCAAGAGTCAATGAATGAGTCATACGCATTGCGCACAATTCAGCAACAACGTCACACACCAACTTATCGGTCTACAAGGATATCAAAAAACCAAATGCTCTGAACTCTGAAGCAGCAAGTTATAGGCAAACAAATAAAAGAGAGAATATGATAACCTGATGATGGTTATTTACAACGAAGCTAGCAGCATTCCATCCATATGAATGATTCATTGTGTATTTGCCGGTCCTGATGACCGATCATCGATCAATAAATCATAAGCAGAACTAGAATAGCTTGTTTTCTGCGCCATGCATGTTTTATGAGTATCTATCCTCCCAGAAAAGGGAAGGTGTGCAGTGCGTGGTGGCTCATTCATTCACAATCTACACTAGTTACAGATCGACCTTAACTTGCTTTGAGGCCATACATTTTCTCTGTCTTCCTCATTCTGACTTGATTGTCTCGATGGCATGCGCTAGCTCCTCGATCTTGGCGCCGGTGACCTCCTTGACGACCTTCCCATCCTTGAGGATCTTGAACGTTGGCACAACCTTTATGCCCAGCTCCTTTGCAAGCGGCTGCAGCAACAAGCAAGTGCATGGCACACAAATACAGCGGCCAGCAGGTTTCTTTTTCAGCACACATGCCATACACATTCCACAGAGCTACTAGCAGTGATGAATGAAATACATACACTACCGAAGAGAAAATATAGATCATATAGATGTCAATCAAAGCTATGTAAGCTAGCTGATGTACGTACCTTGTTGTCCTGGTTGCAGTCGAGCTTGAGGAAGACAACATCCAGGTTCTTCTCAGACATCTCCTGGAACTTGGGAGCCATCACTTTGCAAGGCCCGCACCTGAAAATGAATTCTAATCTCAGATTCTACAATTTACAGTCTCAGATTCATTCTTACAGTAGTAAAAAATTGTACGCACGTACCATTCGGTGTACATGTCGAGGACGACGACCTTATCGCCGGCGGCCTCGACGATGGGCCAGAAGGTGTCCTTGTTGACCTCCGTGACCTGCCCGGTGACCGCCTCAGCGCCCACCGAGGTCGTCGCCTCGAGCCCGCTCGACCTCACCGGCAACACCCCTCCTCCCCTCGTCTCGGTGGCCGTCGTCGCTAGCAGCAGGCTCCTCGATGCCCAGCTGCTGCCAACCGCCAAGACAGCCGGCCGGCACGTCGTGGAGACGGGCGCCGCCGGCGAGGCGGCCAGCCCGTGGTGGGACGAGGAGGAGATGGTGGGTATGCGCAGGGCCATTGGTCAGCTCGTCCGTACTCTCTCGTGGTAGACGACGGATCGGAGGTCGCTGGGGGAGTGAGGAGGGCACAGTAGCTAGCGGCCGGCCGGTGGACTCGCTGGCGATGATGGAGGCGCAGCGCATGCAAATGCGTGGCTGTGATTGGCCGCCGGGATTCCCCAGGATAAGCCGCGTGGCGCCAATCACACACGCGCCACGTACTTCTTGAATCTTGTTCGTTCGTTCCTTTCCCTGCTAATTTTTGAGAATTTTGTTTGGGCCGTGAAACAACGCGAACGGCAGGCCCAGGTTGGCCCATAACAAGCCCAAGCCCACCATTCTGGCCGAACACTTTCTAGCCCAGAGGAGAGGGCGGCGAGTAATTTTTTTTCAATTTTAACCCTTTTTTTAAAGTATTTACCGCGTTTTTTTTATTTTTTTTAAAACTAACCCTTTTGGTGGCGCCTCCACGCGAGGCGCCACAATTCAATACTGTGGCGCCTTGCATGGAGGCGCCACAGGGTGGGCCCGGGTCGGACCAGATCGGGTCGTCCGGCTGACGTGGCAGGCTCTGTGGCGCCTCCATGCAAGGCGCCACACTGTGGCGCAAAAATGCAAGGCGCCACAGTGCTTGCTCCGCCACAGTGTCCCTCGATCTTCTTCGTTCCAAAAATAAATTTTATACAGTATGTAGTGTCGGGTCACATCATGGTCCATTCCATGGTCATCTCATTTTATACTTTGAGAAAAGTCACAAATACATGTTGTATTTTGGTCAGGCAAGTTGGCATGGTATGCAGTTAAACGGAGCACACATACGCATTCTTCTAGAAAAATATATACAATACTTATGTAGTTATATCTCTAAATAATTTTATTAAAAAACTAGATTTAAAAATCTTTCTCGATAATACTTATTACTTAGCGTAAATATTAATATATAATTTTGACCATCTCATTTATTAATAATCAATTTACATCAATAAAATATAATATAGAATTTACATATAAACAAAAACTATAAAATATATAGTCTAAGATATAATATAGTACTCAGGCTTCTCTGTCTAAAAATAAGGCCTTGTCTAGATGGCTAAAAATATGACTCTGATAAATAGTAACTCTTTTGTCTTATTTAACAAATATTATCTAATCGTGTACCAACTAGGCTCAAAAGATTCATCTCGTGATGTACAACTAAACTGTGTAATTAGTTTTTTACGTACATTTAATGCTCCATGCAAGCGGTTAAAAATTGATGCGATGGAGAGAAAGTTATATTTCTAGCCCATCTAAACAAGGCCTAAGTGTTGATCAGCAAAAAGACGTTCTCACTTCCAAAAAAATAACTGCTTACAATTATGTATTAAAATATACTAATATTATTTATGCTAAGTACTTGTTATCATCGAGTTTTTTTTAACAAAATTACGTAGAGACATGAATATTATATAAAATTTATGGCCCGAAAATCCAAAACTGATTATTTTTGGAACAGAGGGACACTGTGGCGGAGCAAGCACTGTGGCGCCTCCACTGAGGGCGCCACAGTGTGGCGACTTGTATGTTTGCGCCACGGTGTGGCGCGCACATGGAGGCGCGCGGCCTCGCCACGTCGGCCCGGACGACCCGTCTGGTCCGATCCGGGCCCACCCCGTGGCGCTCCATGCAAGGCGCCTCCATGCAAGGCGCCATAGTATTGAATTGTGGCGCCTCGCGTGGAGGCGCCACCAAAAGGGTTAGTTTTAAAAAAAATAAAAAAACGCGGTCATTTTGATAAATACTTTAAAAAAAAAGGTTCAAAATTGGTCAGCAAGGCGCGGCGAGAGGGGTTTCTTCGTTCTTCCGGTCCCTCCGGTAGTGTTCGCTCCGCCGCTCATGGCGACGCCGCCGCCGCCGCCTGCCTAGCGGCGCAACCGGCTCCGCGCCTGCCAAAGTGACCTAGCGGGATCTCTTCTTGCTTCAGGTATGGCGCTCGGTTCTTCTGTTCTCTTTGTTAATTATTAGTGTTGGTTTACAATAAGGAACCCTAGGGCCGTGCATAGATGGAGTAGGCTCGATTCGTCTGCCCTGCTCGTACAGGAGTCGCTTGGCAGACCTCATAGATTTGTTGGATTTCGTATTGGGGTCAGATTTTGATGCGATTGGGTTCGCAGTTCCCAAATATGAAGAACTGGATATGAATTTACTGCTAGACGTCGCCTGTTCGTTTAGTTAGCCAGTGGTTTCTAGTTCCTTTGGAGGGTGGAGAAGGTGCTGGAATGGCAACGTTTTGTTTTATTTGTCGTCTAAACTTGCTTTGGTCGTTGTGATATTTTAGAGGGACAGGTCATGGCGGGTCGCTGCCATTTCTTCGGAGGGATGTTCTTAGCTATGGCAGCTAGTGGCCTTTGGAGTTATTTGAGATCATCCGTGTGACTGTTTTGAACTCAATCCGTGTGACTGTTTTAAACTCATCCTTGTAAACTGGTGTCCCCAGTTCTGAACTGCCATATGTTGGCTTTCAAGAAAAGCTGTAAGAGTGCTCTGAATCTTAAATTTCTAGTTCCTTTGTTTTTACTATTTGAGCGGAATGTGCATACCTTGGCTGTTTCTGCCTTCCTTGATGTTTGCTCTGCGTTTTATGGTTGCATAAATAGGCTAACAGGCTATGCCCAAATTCATCTTTTTCTTTCTTTCATGAGGTAGCCCGCAAGGTAGGCACATCAACCTTTGGCGTGCTGTGTAATTTAATCTTCTTCTTGGCTTCTAGGAAATGTAGGAGTTCTTAGTTCTTATCTGATCTGTATTGCTCCACCTCACATATATCTGTTATCTAAAGAAAAGTTCATCTATTTGTGTGCACACAATGTTTTGCACTTCAACACATCTAGTACCACTTGTACATTTGCATGATATGATCAGTGTATGGATGAAAAAGAGTACTCATGATTGATCTCCAATTAGCATTGATGTGATGGACAGAAGAGCTTTTAACATGTTTATAATAGCTTTAAAACATCATCATGTGCATTTTTGCTTCTTGATTAATTTCAGTGCCATGATCTGATTATCTTTGATGCTTCATACTGAACTCCATCTCCTTTATTTCAGTCTCACACTCTGAATACATGTTTCACCTTTAGATTGCCAAACTAGCCCAGATGCATTGCTCAATGGACGATCTCCCAGAGGCACTGCTTGCAGAGATTGCCAAGCGGCTTACCAGCCCAAGTGATCTTAAATCTCTTTCTCTTGTGTCAAAGCGACTATATGCCGTTGAGGGAGAGCTGAGGAATTCTATGTACATTGAATGTGGGGTTTTCCCTGTGACAATGGTCTTGACTCGTCTGTGCTTCCGGTACCCCAACCTGTGCAAAGTGGAATTCAATTACTCTGATTGGACTTCCAACTATGGGATGCAGTTGGACGATCATAGCCTTGAGGTTTTTTCATCTTGCTGCCCCTCATTGACTGATCTTACCTTAAGCTTCTGCTCGGAAATTCATGACTATGGCCTTGGCTATTTAGCGCGCTTCAAGAAGCTGATGTCCCTAAGGTTCATCAAGCTACCAGCAATAACTTCGTCTGGGCTTCTTTCAGTGGCTGTGGGCTGCAAGAATCTATCTGCTCTCCACCTTATTGGCTGCAAGAAAGTAGTAGGTAGCGAAAAGTGGTTGGAGTACCTTGGTAGGGTTGGATCATTAGAAGAACTTGTTGTCAGTTGCTGCGTGAAGATCAGCCAGTTTGACCTACTAAAGTTCGGTCCAGGATGGATGAAGCTTCGGAAGTTTGAGTTTCATATCAAAGATCGCCCCAGTATATCTAATCCTCGTGATCCTTCATGTGTGGAGCACTGTCAATATGGATATGATTTCAGCTGTGAGAGTTTGGAGGATTTGACATTGGAAAGAGTCTCAACTGAGAAGGAAATAGGACTTCGTTGTCTCCTAAGGAAGTGCAAGGCATTAAAGAACTTGGGCCTTTATTATGTTCATGGTGTACATGACAATGACATAGTTACACTCTCCAACAATTGCAGCAACCTTACAAGCATCTCACTTTGGTTGACACCTCAGTTCAATGAAGGTTATGTTTTCAGGACATCGTTGACTGATGACAGCCTTAAGGCTCTAGCCCTTGGGTGCCGTAAGCTTCAGTCTTGTGAACTCATATTTTGGGAATGTGATGAAAGCTGGCCAGAAATAGGATTCACACTAGAGGGGCTTGTCTTGCTTATTCAGTCTTGCCCAATTCGTAATCTCGTGCTAGGTGGTGCTAACATCTTTGATGACGAGGGGATGAAGGCCGTCTCATCTGCACAATTCCTAGAATCACTCCAACTTACACTTTGTAGAAATGTAACTGATGCTGGGATTCTCCACCTCGCACATTGCCCACGTTTGGTTAACCTCACACTGCGGCAGTGTCATCGTTTCTCTGATGCTGGAGTGTCTGAGGTAGCACGTGCACGGAAGCTGGAGACCCTGGTTGTTGAAGGCTGTTCTATGGTCTCTCGAGAAGCTGTGCAGGGGGCTGCAACATCAGTTCACTACAAAGAAGATGTCCCAGGCTTGTTCAATCTTTTTTTCAGAGTTTGACCGTCAGGAAGGATGAAGCACTCCTCATTTTGTGCCCCTGGTCGAGAATTGCTCGCTCGCCATGGATGGCTGGATTTTATTTTGCATATTTCCTTGTGGTTCAAGAATGTTTGCGTGTAATTGCAAGATTTGGGTGTTTGGAAGTCATCTGATTATTGGGCATCATAAATTCATAATACTTGTCAGTTTGTGATAACTGTGGCTTACTTCTACTTGTACTACTTCGGCTACATTGTGGAGTCCCTCTTTCAGCTGAATGTCATAAACCTTGGTTTCTGGAAATGATTTGGAAGACATGGTTGCTGTTTTTCTCATCTGCTGTTTTGTATTGCTAAGTTTAGAGTACCTTTTTTTGGCATTTATAAAGTATCAGCAGTAAATTACATGATCTTTACCATGGTTCTTCATATTTCTGTTTCAATTTGCAGGCGTACTTGATCATTTCTACTCGCTGATGGTGTGTTCATTTTTAGTTTTCCTTCTATTGCTCAAACTTTACCTCTAGCGCTGAAAAAAATAGTCCATCTGTATATGTCACGAATATATGGTTGAATGCCCTTCGATTCTTTATATGGTGGAATGCCCTTCGATTCTTTCTGTTTGCAACATGAAGGTTTTAGCTCTAGTATTTACTATATGGTGACAAACAACTGTTGCTCAGTGCATTGTCTTCCACTGCTAGTTTTTAGCTTTGAATTTACTTTCTCCATCCCAAATTATACGATGTTTTGGCATTTTTAGATTCATAACATTTACTATGTATCTAGACATAACATATATCTAGGTGCATAGTGAAAGCTATTATTAATCTATAAAAGGCAAAACATCTTATAATTTGGAATGGAAGAAGTATCTATCTGGCCTAAAATTCAACTTCGGTTCCTTATTTGATCCTAACGTTAGATTTAACCACTAACAATGTAAAATCGGGAGTGAATTGATGCTTTTACACTGGGTGAGATAGACATGGTTTGTGCAATTATGATGACCTCAAATCATGCGAAAAATACTCTCAATAATCCTCAAAATAAATAATATCAAAAGTAAACTTTGTACTCTTGTCGGCCTTGTCTAGGGGTATAACGTCGATTTGTGTCCCACTTAACACCACTAGTAATCAAACCTAACAGTAGTCCCAAACGAAAATTCAAAGTTCAATTTCAGGCTAAATAGATATTATCTTCGGTCCCTTTTATAAGACGAACACACAAAACAAGATTCAAACTTCATAATGTTTAACCAATAATTTCACAAGTAATTTTAACTAGTACGATATAAACTTGATATGGTTAGATTAAGGATCAAATATACTATCTAGTGATCATAATTTTTTTTTAAATAATACATACTAAATGAATGGTCAACTTATAATTTAGGTGATTGTGCCATGTTTGACTACGCCTTATAAAAGGGACCGGAGGCAGTAAGTTCAAAGCTAACAAAAAGACCAGAGAACGAAACAGAACTTTTTAGGGTAAATTAATTCACACAGACGCTATTCGCAAAAGGAAAAAGTCTACTTTTACTCCTCCATCTTTTACAATAGTCCACTTTTGCTCCTTCATCTCAAAAACCAGGCACAAGCCCTCCCTTATCTATCCAAACCACGCATATAACCTCCTTTAGTGGTTTGGGCACTGGTATTTGGTACGCTGGCAGCCACGTCGGCGGCCCACGCTGGGTCAACTGCTAAAAATAGAAGACAGCGCATGGGGTCCTGCAGCGTAGTCTCCTCCACCGTGAGCTCGTGATGTTGTACCGCAGGTACCGCATGTTCATGTCCCACGGCAGCATCCCGTACTCGCCCATGGCGAGCCCCTCCATCCACCCCCGCGGCACCACCAGCGCGTTCATCGGCAGGAACACCAGGTTCGTCAGCCCAGACCCGTACACTGCCACCATCGCGTTGAACGAGTTCACCAGCTTCGACATGTGTCTGGCATTCCGCGAGTGCCCTTCGTCCCCGACGGCCTCAGCGGGGCGGCCTTGGTGTTCTTGGACACTGACGCCGCCGTCGCCGACATTAGGTCTGACATCAGGTCCGACGCCGTCACGTCGACCCCGACCTCCTCGGGCAGCGCCACGATCTCCGGGAGGTTGAGGAACTGCCGCCGCGACGGCCGCGTCACCACCAGCAGCACGTCCGTCCGGATGGCGTGCTCCCGCTGCAGCGCGTACCACCACATGAGAAAGCGCTTGAAGTCGACAATGGACACGTTCCGAGGCGCGCGGCGCGGGTCGATACCCAAATCCTTGCGGCTGTGCAGCCCCAGCGGCGTGGCTCGCCGGAAGCACTGCACCTCACCGCCATCGTCGGCGCCGCCGAGATCCACGACGTCGTAGTTGGTGAGCCCGTCAACGATCTCGCGGTACTTGTGGAACTACCACCTCTGCTTCTGCGCCACCAGCAGGGCATCAGCTGCACCTCACCGCCGAGGTGGCGCGTCGTCACGAACAGCGGGATGATGTTGTCGTCGATGCCGTGGTAGTAGTTGCCGCAGTACCCGCCATTCGAGTACACCACGGCGGGCACGTCGGCCGCACCATGCACGGCGGCGCGTTGGCTGCGGACACCACGCGCACCGTCAGCGTCGCGATGCCACGTGACGGCGGCGCGTGTACGGCTGGATCGTCCAGCTCGTCGCGTTCATCCCGGGCGCCAGGCCCGTCACGTTGGCCGCCAGTCCACCATCGGCGCCGGCAGGGGCAACGACGAAAACCTCCGACGTGCTCCCGTGGATGCGGATGGCGCCCTCCAGCTCGCACACGTCCGACCTCAGGTCCGCGAAGTCGCACCGCACCCGGGGGGCTCCGGGATCCACTCCTCCACCAGCTTGAAGCCTCGTCGGCCGTCCAGCAGCAGCGACGGGAACCCCGGCTTGCCTATAATCCAAACAAATCCGCTTGCTCGTCGGTTGAAATAAACCAACCAGAGCAGGCGTTCAAACTTGACTGAAGTAGAGGAAGTCTCGAGAACTCTTGGGCGGATGCCGGCTCTTTTGCTCCTGTAGCAGTTCTACTCTCTCCTCCGATCTCCACTCGCCTGTATCCAAATCCATCCCCGTAATTTTCTTTTCCAGTGATTGTCATCTCTTGTCTGATCTACCGATCTGTCCGGTTAGATTTACCTGATTTATCCCCTTTCCAAGATTCGATCGATTTTTTCAGGGAGTCTGCCGGTTCTACTCTATTCACCAAATCCTCCACCCAATCCACATCCTGCTTCATTCCATCCTCAATACGTCTCTTTCTTTGTCTATTCTGAAGCCGATCTCCTCATCCTTGGTCCAATTGATTTTGGTCTATTCGTTTCCGTTGAGGTCAACGGAAGCACGTCTGTGCTGGGACAGACATCCCTCGCCATTGTTCTCGTCTTCTCCTTGCGGCTTGCTCGCCTTGAGTTGCAGCCGGCCCGCAGCAGTCCGTTGTTGCGGCTGGTGCAGGTTGCGCGGTCCGGGCCATCAGGTACCGGGAGCGCAAGCCGGGAGCGCAGGGCGGTCTCTCCCCTGCGATAGGGGACGACGGCTCCAACCCTGTAGCATCGTGGCGCTGCTCCACCGACAAGGCTGGATCCCTCCCTCTGTCTGCTGGCCAGGAAAGCTGCTTCTCCACTGTCCAGACGCTGCATTTCCTCTTCCTCTTCCAACTGTTGCAGCTGTTGGTGCTGCTGAAGAGCTTGTGGAGATTGAAGGCGGCACCTCAGGATTCTTTTGGCCAGAGATCCCAGCATCAGGTTGCTGATGTAAGGATTGATCTACTCAGATCATCCTGCATCCGGCACCCAGACACAATGAGTTTCCTAGCATTATAGACCTAAAATCAATGCTCCCAACACTCCCAAAGATTATAGACCCATTAGTCTTTGTAATGTTGCCTACAAAATCATTGCTAAATCCTTGGCTGATAGAATTAAAAATCATTTGCCTCATATCATTCACCCCTCTCAAGCTGCTTTTATTCAGGGTAGACATATTGCTTCCAATATCATCATTGCTCAGCAGATCATTCATAGCTTTAATCTCAAGAGTTGGAAGCAAAAGGCTTTCTTTCTCAAAATTGATCTTGCTAAAGCTTTTGATAGAATTGAATGGAATTTCATTGTTCGTTCATTGAAAAGACAGGGCTTCAAAGATCATTTTATCAATTTAATTTATACTTGCATTTCTACTACCACTATGTCTGTCATCATCAATGGTGAGCCAGCACCCTCCTTTCACCCACAACGAGGGGTAAGACAAGGTTGTCCTCTTTCTCCCTATCTTTTTATTATTGCTGTAAATGAATTATCTATAAGTCTTCAACAACATTCCAATGAACACAACATCGATGGTGTTACACTTGGCCCGGGCTGCCCCCGCATTCACTCGTTGTTATTTGCTGATGATCTGATTATCTGTGGTCAAGCCAACCAGGAAGAAGCAGGTAAGATTAACAATATGCTCCAAGCTTTCTGCAGGGCTTCTGGTCAAACTCCGAATTTAGCTAAATCCTCTATCATGTTCAGCAGAAATGTTGATAGCCAAAGTAAAATGGAAGTGAAGAGTATTTTCCCAGTTTCCGATCTTAGACCCAACACAATTTATCTTGGTCACCCTCTTATTTTTAATCACAATGATAGAAGTAAAGCCTATGGTTTCATTCTTAATAAATTCAGAGCTAAATTGACTACCCTTAAAGCGAACAAGCTTAATCATGCAGGACGTTTAACTTACATCAATTCGGTGTTGGCTTCTATCCCTATCTATTATATGTCCACCATTTTGTTTAGTAAAGAATTTATTTCCAAAATTACTTCCATTATTCGAAACTTTTGGTGGGCTGGTGCCAAAGAAGACAACTCTACCACCTCTTTCCAGTTTAGATCTTGGAAGGATATTTGCAGGATACATCAAGTCTCATTCCTCACGGATAATCAAGCGCTTGTTAATTTTTTCAATGGAGGTCACCTGGACTCACCTCCTCATTGGGAGATCAAGCCCTTCACACAAATGTTTCTTAATGAGGTGTCTACCAGACCTGTCCAAGTCTTGAAAGTGGCAAGAAATCTGAACAACACAGCTCACTCATTAGCAGTCCAAGCTTTTAAGGATCCGGAGGATAGACCAGGAAACTTAATTACATCATGTTCCAATGCAAGTCATTTGAGCATTTGCCCATTGCTAGTGGCACTGCGCTCTGTAATGGCAAACATTTGTATCTCTTTTGCAGCAGCTTGCTGCTAAGAATAAAATTTTGTTTAGTTGTCAAAAAAAAAAAAAAAACCAGAGCAGACCAGCTGGGATGCGCGTGTTCATGGAAACCACGGAGGCTGCGACAGGAGGACGCGAGATGTGTGCCAGGGGCCATGGGGGATTTCGGGCCACCAACTACGACGAACCTAATGGCGGCGCGGCAAGACAATGGCGGCGGCGCGCATGCAGCGTCGGAGAAAAGTGAGGAGCGTGACCAGCGGCGCTCGCGTCTTCTATTTTTAGCGGGTTGACTCATGATGACGTGGCTGCCAGCACACCAAATACCAGAGCCCAAACTATCAAAGGAGGTCATGTGCATGGTTTGAATAGATGAGGGAGGTCATATGTCTGGTTTTTGAGATGAGGGAGCAAAAGCGGACTATTGCAAAAGATGAGGGAGTAAAAGTAGACTTTTTCCTTCGCAAAAAGCTTTCGTTCTCGCTGGTTCGTCTGGTAATTTTCACTTGGGCCGTGAAACAAGTCTAACGGCAGGCCCATGTCGGCTCAAGCCCATTCTGGAAGAACACTTTACGATCCAGCCCAACCCAGAGGAGTGCGAGCCGACGCCGGAGGGTTCTGTGCTCTCTCCTCGCAGTCCGGTAGTGCTCCCTCTGCTGCTCATGGTGCCGCCGCCGCCGCCGCCGCCGCCGCCTGCTTAGCGGCACAACCGGCTTCGCGCCCACCCCCAAAAAGAGACCTAGCGGGCTGGGATCTCTTCTCACTTCAGGTATGGCGCTGGATTCTTCCCCATCTCCTTGCTCTGATGATCTCAGAAATAAACTAGTGCCCTGGCGTTGTGAAATCCCCCTTTTTTTGTTAATTATTGAGTATTGTTAGCATAATAGCATACCCCCAGGCTGTGCTGTGTATTAGACGTATAGGCTCAATTCGTCTGTGCTGCTCGTACATGAGGAGTCGCTTTGCAGACCACATAGACTGGTTGGGATTCGTGTGAGGTTTCTGGGGCCAGATTTTGATGCGATTGGGTTCGTGGTTCCCCCAATAGTTTGAATGATGATTTGGTGTTGTTCAAAGAATTGCTTCAAATTCGTTTGGTTGGCCGTTTCGGTTTATCACCTGAACCCTGGAAGCAGTAAGACAGAGATGGCAACAACTAAAGAAGAAATGGAGGCTGGCCAAATAAAAGAAGGGTTTATTGATTTTCATCCCCTAAGGGAGTGATACTTGGAGATGACTTGACTTAGCCAGTGATTTCTATTTCCTTTGGGCGGTAGAGAAGTTGGTGGCATGGGAACGTTTTGTTTTATTTGTCGTCTAAACTTGCAATGGCCGTTGTGCTCTTTTAGAGGAACAGGTCATTGTGGTTCGCTGTCATTTCTTCTAGGAATGTTCTTACCTATGGGCTTATAGCTGTTAGTGGTCTTTGGAGTTCGTTGATATTGGTGTGACCATTTTGAACTCGTCCTGTAAACTGTGGTATCCCCAGTTCTGAACTGCCATATGTCGGCTTTTAATAAAAGCTAGACCATTTCCAGTTCCTTTGTTTTCAATGTTTGAGCAGATTGTGCATACTAGGGTCTTAGTTTCGTGCGTTTCTCACTTCCTTGATATTTGCTCTCCAATTTATGGCTGGATAAATAGGTTAACAAGCTATGCCCAAATTCGTCTCTTTAATTCATGATGAGGTAGCCAGGTAGGCGCACGAACCTTTCAGCATGCTGCCTAATTTAATCTTCTTTGTGGCTCCTAGGAGATGTAAGAGAATTTGGTACAAAAGTTCTTCTGTGTGACCTTCTTAGGTTCATAGCTAATCAGTATGCACTCTTCTATATGATCTGCTTAGTTTTATCTGATTTGTATTGCTTCATATATGCGTTATCTAAAGAAAAGTTCATCTTTTTGTGTGCACACAATGTGTTTTGCACTTCAATATATGGAGTGCCACTCTGTCCACTTGCATGATCTGATTAGCTAGCCTGGTAAAAAAGACGCTTAATAATGGACAATGATTCGCACCGATAATCTTTCTTCAATTAATAATTTAATATCGATGTGATGTTGCTGAGTTACCTTAGTTAGCAGCCTCTATGTTGGGATGTACAGAGGAGCTTTTAATATGTTTCTAATAGCTTCAAAACATCATCATATGCATTTTCACTTGATTATTCTGGTGCCATGATATGATTATCTTCAATGCTTCATACTGAACCCCTTCTCCTTTGTTTCAGTTTCACACTCTGAACACCTAACTCACCTTGAGATGGTCAAACTAGCCAAGCTGCATTGCTCAATGGACGATCTCCCAGAGGCGCTGCTTGTAGAGATTGTCAAGTGGCTTACCAGTCCAAGTGATCTTAAATCTCTTTCTCTTGTGTCAAAGCGACTATATGCCGTTGAGGGAGAGCTGAGGAATTCTATGCACTTTGGCTGTGGCATTTTCCCTGTGACAGTGGCCTTGACTGTCTGTGCTTCCGCTACCCCAACTTGTGCAAACTGGAATTCAATTACTCTGGTTGGACTTCCAACCATGCGACGCAGTTGGACGATGATGGCCTTGAGGTGCTTTCATCTTGCTGCCCCTCATTGACTGATCTTACCTTAAGCTTCTGCTCGGATGTTCATGACTCGGGCCTTGGGTATTTATCGCGCTTCAAGAAGCTGATGTCTCTAAGGTTGATCACACTACCAGCAATAACTTCGTGTGGGCTTCTCTCACTGGCTGTCTGCTCTCCACCTTATCGGCTGCAACGAAGTAGTAGGTAGCGAAAAGTGGCTGGAGTACCTTGGCAGGGTTGGATCATTGGAAGAGCTTGTTGTCAGTTGCTGTGTGAAGATCAGCCAGTTTGACCTACTAAAGTTTGGTCAAGGATGGATAAAGCTTCGGAAGTTTGAGTTTCAGATGAAAGGTTTACCTATTATATTTGATCCTCATGATCCTTCATATGTGGAGCACTGTCAGTATAGATATGATTTCAGTTGTGAGAGTTTGGAGGATTTGACATTGGCAAAAGTCTCAACTGAGGAGGAAATAGGACTTCGTTGTCTGTTGAGAAAGTGCAAGGCCTTAAAGAACCTGTGCCTTTATTATGTTATTGGTGTACAGGACAATGACATAGTTACACTCTGCAACAACTGCAGCAACCTTACATGCATCTCACTTCGGATGACACCTCAGTTCAATGAAGGTCGTGTTTTCAGGACATCATTGACTGATGAGAGCCTTAAGGCTCTAGCCCTCGGGTGCTGTAAGCTTCAGTCTTTTGAACTCATACTTGGTGCATGTAGTCAAGTCTATCCAGAAATAGGATTCACACAGGAGGGCCTTGTCATGCTCATTCAGTCTTGTCCAATTCGTAATCTCGTGCTAAGTGGTGCTCACATCTTTGATGATGAGGGGATGAAGGCCGTCTCTTCTGCGCAATTCCTAGAATCACTCGAACTTATGGACTGCAGAAATGTGACTAATGCTGGGATGCGCCTCCTCGCGCATTGCCCATGTTTGATCAACCTCACACTACGGCAGTGTGATCGTTTCTCTGATGCTGGAGTAACTGAGGTAGCACATGCACGGAAGCTGGAGACCCTGGTTATTGAAGGCTGTTTTCGGGTCTCTCTAGAAGCTGTGCAGGGTTGCATCATCAGTTCACTACAATAAAGATTCCCCAGGATTGTACTCTCTTGGCAGAGGATGACCATCAGGAAGGATGATGTCCCTCTCAAAACATTAAGCATGCTTTATAAGTCGCTACCTAATCATCCAGTCGCGATTAGAGACTAATTTGATGCTATTATGAGATGGGAGATTTCGGGTTTGCTATTGTGCTACTTTATGCTATGCACTAGCGCTCTAGAAGCAGTACTTATTATGACATTACATGCTAAGAATTGTCAATGTTAAGATAGTGGCATTATATATGTATTAAAATGTTTGTATCGCTCGGATAACGCCTTAATAACCATATTTGTAAGATCTATTTTGGGCTCCAGGTTGAGGATTGCTCACAATGGACGGCTTGATTTTTAATTCTACACATTTTCTTGTCTATCCTTGTGTGTGGTTTGAGAATGTTCATGCGTAAGCATGAGATTTGGATGTCCTGAACTCATCTGATTGTTGGGCATCATAAATTCATGATACTTGCTAGTTAGTGACACCTATAGTTTACTTCTGCTTGCTGTACGTTTTTGCGACTTCCATCTCCTTACTTTTCCCCACTTCAGGCTAGTACTTCCTCTAGATCTTTGAGAGGTCCTCTTCAGACCAATATTATGATATTTCTTTTTGGAAATGATTTGGAAGACAGATTTGCTGTTTCCCCGATGGCTGTTTTGTATGATCAAGTTTAGAGTATGTTTTTCTTTTGTTTGCATGTGCAAAGTATCAGCACTTAAATTGCGTGACCGTTACCATGGTTCTCCATTGTTTCTGTTTCAATCTGCCGCCATACTCCTTTCTCATTTCCACTCACTACTGATGTGTGCCCTTTTCGTTTTCTTTTCATTGCCCAACTTTTACGTCTAGTGCTGAAAATTTCAGTCCATCTATCGCACGAAGGCATGGTGGAATGCCCTTCAATTCTTTTCTGTTTCCCCTTGCAATTTTTCTGAATTATGAGGGATACACAATGCATGAAGCTTTTTTTAGTTCTAACTAACATTTTGCAGATATACAAGCCTAATTGTCAACAAGGCATCAGCTAGCCTGTGCAGCAATGCACAGATCTTTGATGAGAGTGGTTTCCTGCTCGTGCATACACACGTAATAAAAATAGGTGATTTTATATTGTTACAAACAATTTGGGGAAAACAAGAAATTTGCAAAAGAAGGGGGAAATGGGTACAGCTCCTGCTCGACAGTTGGAATAGTTGTAGCCCCTGCTCGACAACTGGAATAGTTGTCTCATATAAATTTTCAATTTTTTCTGCCTTTGAGAATTCAGGCATGTCTGAATTCTTGTTCGCATTCGCCAATTAAAACCTAAAAGGGATATTATGTATGTATAATTCTGTGATCTACACAATCCTTCTATTTTCTAAACAGTTGTGAGACTAGGGCTCTCTTAGAGTTTTCTTTTCTTATTATAGCCACTTTGTAAAGTGATGTCGTATTTGATTCAGTTGTGGGTGTCGAAGAAGGGAAAAGGGTGACACACCCCCGCTTGACAATTGGAATTGCTAAACAGCCGTATTAATGTCTTTTCTTGAGAATTAAGAAAGCATACCATGTTTTTTGCCTTTGAAATTCCTCCCCATAAATAGTAGCGTCGTGTATGAATTTTTCGAGAATTCAGGCTCCCCTGAATTTTTTTTGTCCTATTCACGAACTCAATGGGGTACTCAAAACTATGAGAATTCAGGCTCCTCTAAATTCTTTTGGTCCTATTCACGAATTCAAATTGGTACTCAAAACTATGTACGCATAATTCTACTATGTACATAATAATCCTTCTATTTTCTGAATAGTAGCAAGACTAGGGCTCTCTTGTAGTTTTTTTTCTATAGCCAGTTTGCGAAGTATTGTAATCTTCCATTCAGCCTTGAGGTATTGGAAAGACTATCTGCAGGACCATGACTCTACCTTAATCCATACATTTTTTTGAATAATATGAATAGTTTGTTGAATTTATCGGTGGAAGCCAGTGTTAGGGAGAGGGGGCCAAGGGCCAAACCCTCCTAAGTTAGTGTAATCTTTGTTGAAAAAAAACAAATTTGAGTAATTTTTGAAACATTACACTGTTGATTCCTCTAATAAAGGGTGGTTCACATGTTTTTGGCTGTCACTTGTGGAAGCCAAATGGGAGAGGCTTATCTACCTCCTGAAATAGAGGTAGGTAGGTGCCGACTAGTTCAGTTTTATTTTTGCATGGTTTAAACCCTTGTGTGAGATGGTGCAAAAATAATCTAAATGATCCTCAAAATAATGAAATATATCAAAACTGAACTCTGTACTCTTGCATATCTTGCCTAGTAGGGGTAAAAGCACTACAAGTCACTTATCAATCAAATGTAACGGAAGGGCCAAATAAAGAATCGCAGTGGAATTCTTGGGCCAAGCAAATAAGTTTAAAAAAATCAAAACTAAATAGAAAAGATATAGATAGGGAAAGGAAACGGAACATTGTTAGGGCCGCGTGATAATTTTCGTTTGAGCCGCCAAACAAAACAAACGGAAGGCCCAGGTCAGCCCATAACAAGCCCAACCACACCATTCTGGCCGAAAGTACACTTTCCAGCCCAGAGGAAGGCAGCGACGAGGGTTTGTGCTCTTCTTCTCCCGGTTCGGCACTGCTCGCTAGTCGCTCTGCTGCTGCCTGCTGCTCATGGCGCCGCCGCCGCCGCCGCCGCCGCCTGCCTAGCGATACAACCGGCTCCGCCCCCAAAAAAGGAGACCTAGCGGGATTCTTCTTACTTCAGGTATGGCGCTGGGTTCTTCCTCCCTCTGCCGATCTCAGCAAAAAACTAGTGAAATCCCTTCCTTTTGTTACTAATTAGTATTTAATTAGTATTAGTATATATAATGTTAGTAACGAATCCCTGGGCTGTGCGGTGCAATAGAGGGAGTAGGCTCGATTCGTGTTACAGGAATCGCTTGACAGCCATATATTGGATGGATTTCGTGCGAGGGTTCTGGGGCCAGATCTTGGTAAGATTATGTTCGTGGTTCCCCAATGGTTAAAATGATTTGGTGTTGTTCAAAGAAATGCTTCAAATTCATTTGGTTGGCCGTTTGGGTATATCGCCTGAAAGCAGTAAGACAGAAATAGCAGTACCTAAAGAATAGATGGTGGCTGGCCAAACGAAAGTAGGGTTTATTTGTTTTCATCCCCTAGGGAAGGGAATGATACTCGGAGATGACTCGACTGCTACACAGGACACCTGTTTGTTTAGTTAGCCAGTGATTTCTAATTCCTTTGGAGGGTAGAGAAGTTGCTAGCGTGGCAACCTTTTGTTTTATTTGTCATCTAAACTTGCGATGGTCGTTGTGCTGTTTTAGAGGAACAGGTCATGGTGGTTCGCTCTCATTTCCTCCAGGAATGTTCTTAGTTATGGGCTCATGGCTGTTGGTGGTCTTTGGAGTTCGTTGAAAATCGGTGTGATATGTGACCGTTTTGAACTCATCCTGTAAATTGCTGGTATTCCCAGTTCTGAAGTGCCATATGTTGGCTTTCAATAAAAGCCGGACCATTTCCACCTTCATATATGTGTTATCTAAAGAAAAGTTCATCTTTTTGTGTGCACACAATGTGTTTTGCACTTTAGTATATGGAGTGCCACTCTGTCCACTTGCATGATCTGATTAGCCTGGTAAAAAGACGCTGAATAGTGGACAATGATTCACACCGATAATCTTTCTTCAATTAATATTGATGTGATCTTGCTGAGTTACCTTAATTAGCAGCCTCTATGTTGGGATGTACAGAGGAGCTTTTAATATGTTTGTAATAGCTTCAAAACATCATCATATGCGTTTTCACTTGATTATTCCGGTGCCATGATATGATTATCTTCAATGCTTCATACTGAACCCTTCTCCTTTGTTTCAGTTTCACACTCTGAACACCTAACTCACCTTGAGATGGCCAAACTAGCCAAGCTGCATTCCTCAATGGACGATCTCCCAGAGGCGCTGCTTGCAGAGATTGTCAAGCGGCTTACCAGTCCAAATGATCTTAAATCTCTTTCTCTTGTGTCAAAGCGACTATATGCCCTTGAGGGAGAGCTGAGGAATTCTATGTACTTTGGCTGTGGCATTTTCCCTGTTACAGTGTCCTTGACTCGTCTGTGCATCCGGTACCCCAATTTGTGCAAAATGGAATTCAATTACTCTAGTTGGATTTCCAGACATGTGATGCAGTTGGGCGATGATGGCCTTGAGGTGGTTTCATCTTGCTGCCCCTCATTGACTGATCTTACCTTAAACTTCTGCTCGGATGTTCATGACTCGGGCCTTGGGTATTTATCGCGCTTCAAGAAGCTGATATCTCTAAGGTTGATCACACTACCAGCAATAACTTCGTATGGGCTTCTCTCACTGGCTGTTGGCTGCAAGAATCTGTCTACTCTACACCTTATCGACTGCAACGAAGTAGTAGGTAGCGAAAAGTGGCTGGAGTACCTTGGCAGGGTTGGATCATTGGAAGAACTTGTTGTCAGTTGCTGCGTGAAGATCAGCCAGTTTGACCTACTAAAGTTTGGTCAAGGATGGATGAAGCTTCGGAAGTTTGAGTTTCAGATGAAAGGTATCCCTAAAGTATTTGATCCTCGTGATCCTTCATATGTGGAGCACTATCAGTATAGATATGATTTCAGCTGTGAGAGTTTGGAGGATTTGACATTAGCAAAAATCTCAACTGAGAAGGAAATAGGACTTCGTTGTCTGCTGAGAAAGTGCAAGGCCTTAAAGAACCTGTGCCTTTATTATGTTCTTGGTGTACAGGACAATGACATAATTATGCTCTCCAACAACTGCAGCAACCTTACAAGCATCTCACTTCGGTTGACACCTCAGTTCAATGAAGGTCGTGTTTTCAGGACATCATTGACTGATGAGAGCCTTAAGGCTCTAGCCCTCGGGTGCCGTAAGCTTCAATCTTTTGAACTCATACTTGGTGCATATAGTCAAGGCTATCCAGAAATAGGATTCACACAGGAGGGCCTTGTCATGCTCATTCAGTCTTGTCCGATTCGTAATCTTGTGCTAAGTGGTGCTCACATCTTTGATGATGAGGGGATGAAGGCCGTCTCATCTGCGCAATTCCTAGAATCGCTCGAACTTATGGACTGCAGAAATGTAACTAATGCTGGGATGCGCCTCCTCGCGCATTGCCCATGTTTGATCAAGCTCACACTGCGGCAGTGTGGTCGTTTCTCTGATGCTGGAGTGATTGAGGTAGCACGTGCACGGAAGCTGGAGACCCTGGTTATTGAAGGCTGTTTTGGGGTCTCTCTAGAAGTTGTGCAGGGAGCTGCATCATCAGTTCAGTACAATAAACATTCCCCCGGATTGTACTCTCTTGGCAGGGAATGACCATCAGGAAGGATGACGTTCCTCTCAAAATATTAAGCATGCTTTATAAGTCGCTGCCTAATCATCTAGTCGTGATTAGAAACTAATTTGATTCTATTATGAGATGAGAGATTTCAGGTTTCCTATTGTGCTACTTTATGCTATGCAGTATGCACTAGCGCTCTAGAAGCAGTACTTATTATGATATTACATGCTAAGAATTGTCAATGTTAAGATAGTGGCATTATATATATTAAGATGTTTGTATCGCTCGGACATAATGCCTTAGTAACTTTATTTGTAATATCTATTTTGGGCTCCAAGTTGAGGATTGCTTCACAATGGACGGCTGGATTTTTAATTCTACACATTTTCTTGTCTATCCTTTTACAACTGTGTGTGGTTTGAGAATGTTCATGCGTAAGCCTGAGATTTGGATGTTCTGAACTCATCTGATTGTTGGGCATCATAAATTCATAATACTTGCTAGTTAGTGACAACTATAGTTTACTTCTGCTTGCTGTACGTTTTTGCGACTTCTATCTCTCTACTTTTCCCCAGTCCAGGCTAGTACTTCCTCTAGATCTTTGAGAGGTCCTCTTTCAGACCAATATTATGATATTTCTTTTTTGGTAATGATTTGGAAGACATATTTGCTGTTTCCCCAATGGCTGTTTGTATGATCAAGTTTAGAGTATGTTTTTTTCTTTTGTTTGCATGTGCAAAGTATCAGCACTTAAATTGCGTGACCGTTACCATGGTTCTCCATTGTTTCTGATTCAATCTGCCGCCATACTCCTTTCTTATTTCCACTCACTACTGATGTGTGCCCTTTTTGTTTTTCTTTTCATTGCCCAATGTTTATGTCTAGTGCTGAAAATTTCAGTCCATCTATCGCACGAATGCATGGTGGAATGCCCTTCAATTCTTTCTGTTTCCCCTTGCAATTTTTCTGAATTATGAGGGATACACAATGCATGAAGCTTTTTTTTAGTTCTAACTAACATTTTGCAGATGTACAAGCCTAATTGTCAACAAGGCATCAGCTAGCCTGTGCAGCAATGCACAGATCTTTGATGAGAGTGGTTTCCTGCTCGTGCATACACACGTAATAAAAATAGGTGATTTTATATTGTTACAAACAATTTGGGGGAAAAAAACAAGAAATTTGCAAAAGAAGGGGGAAATGGGTACAGCTCCTGCTCGACAGTTGGAATAGTTGCAGCCCCTGCTCGACAATTGGAATAGTTGTCTCGTATAAATTTTCAATTTTTTCTGCCTTTGAGAATTCAGGCATGTCTGAATTCTTGTTTGCCATTCGCCAATTAAAACCTAAAGGGGATATTATGTATGTATAATTCTGTGATCTACACAATCCTTCTATTTTCTAAACAGTTGTGAGACTAGGGCTCTCTTAGGTTTTCTTTTCTTATTATAGCCACTTTGTAAAGTGATGTCGTATTTGATTCAGTTGTGGGTGTCGGAAAGAAGGGGAAAAGGGTGACACACCCCTGCTTGACAATTGGAATTGCTAAGCAGCCAGATTAATGTATTTTCTTGAGAATTAAGAAAGCATACCATGTTTTCTGCCTTTGAAATTCCTCCCCATAAATAGTAGCGTCGTGTACGAATTTTTTTTAGAATTCAGGCTCCTCTGAATTCTTTTTGTCCTATTCACGAATTCAATGGGGTACTCAAAACTATGTACGCATAATTTTCTGAATAGTAGCAAGACTAGGGCTCTCTTGTAGTTTTTTCTATAGCCAGTTTGCAAAGTACTCCCTCTGTCCCTTTATTTGTGTTGTTTTGGCTTCAGACTAGATACATTTGAATATGAGGTATGTCCAGATGCTTTGCTTTGGCTGTGAACAGGAACAATAAATTCCTGTGCCAAATCGACAATGAAACAGGGATAGAGGGAGTATTATAATCTTCCATTCAGACTTGAGGTATTGGAAAGACTATCTGCAGGACCATGACTCAACCTTAATGCATACATTTTTTGAATATGAATAGTTTGTTGAATTTATCGGTGAAAGCCAGTGTTAGGGAGAGGGGGCCAAGGGTCAAACCCTCCTAAGTTAGTGTAATCTCTGTTGAAAAAACTAAATTTGAATAATTTTTGAAACATTACACTGTTGATTCCTCTGATGAAGGGAGGTTCACATGTTTTTGGCTCTGTCACTTGTGGAAGCCAAATGGGAGAGGCTTCTCTATCTCCTGACATAGAGGTGGGTAGGAGCCGACTAGTTCAGTTTTATTTTATTTTATTGTTCCTAAAAAATGCCTTGGAGGCGGTTATTTCGTTAGTTAGATTAGTCACATTTGACAATGTGCACAGGGATTGATATTGTTGCTGTCAGTCATGCCTTGACATTATTGTTAGAAGCCCTACAGGTTTTTCAGATGTTACTAGATGTATCCATTCTGCCCCTCCTGTTTTTTTTTTTTTTTTTGGTACGACTATTCAAAAAATTGTCCCTAATCTGAGTTTTTTTTTCCCCATTTTGGTTTTTTCTACGGCTCAGTGCATTGCCAGTGACGGGCTCGCATCCTGGTAGGTGGCATCTCGGCACGCTCGTCTGCATCCAAGCAAGGAGGTCACACGTTTACCCGCACGTTGACCAAACATAAAAAAAAGTTCATCCAACCTTCCCGACTACTTCATGACTTCAAATTGCTACCCACAATTTGAAAAATAAAATTTCAGACACCTCCAATACTTAAAACCACCCGATTTATCTGCTTAAGTTGTTTTATTAGAAACGATTTTGGATGACATTGGTAAATTGGATTTCGATTTCCTTTATACTTCAAGGAGGTCAACTAGTTTTTATATAAAAAATTATAGAGATAAATTCTCCAAAAATTATTCAAATATTTTTCACCTGATTAAATATTAAAATTTTGTATAAATTTATTTAAAAATGTGAAATTGGATTCATACTTTTCCTCACATTATGCTATACCTTTTTATTCCCTCTCTTAGAATTATTTGAATCTTATATGGTTTCATAAGATTTGAAATTGTTTCAAATATGAAACGGAGTATGCAAACCAAAACAAATACTTGTAGATCGCACGTGCAATTTGCCAAAAAAAAGTCTTGGTATCAATATCTTCAAAACATGCACCAAACATTCAAACTAAAAAATATAGTTCAAGCTCTGGTTGTATATTGATAATAACATGTGTATCACGAAGATGACGCATGCATACTCATTAGACCATCTAGATGCAACTTCTTAGACTCTCGACTCCATGTTTGCAACTTGGCCAGCAATATCCAAATGGATGGGTCCGCTTCCTCATCACACACACCGACACACACAGGAAAACAATTTAGACAGGCTCTAGATGTCAACCTTCACATGTTTCCTAAAATCATTCTCTATCTTATGTATCTAGCTTATAAAAACATTAGAGCATGATTTCTAAGTTACTAATAACATATTTTTAGTATTTTAAATGCATATTATATTTATTTCAAAAACAGATATTTGATATTTTTTAAGAAAATATTTATTCATCTCTTTATAAAGTGCAATTGATATCCCTAAACTACCATGAAAGTCTAATTTGCCTCTATAGTGGTTGACGTAGTGCCACATAGATTGACTGATGTGGTGTCAAGTTAGTTAACGTGAGTTTCAAAACCAAGAAGGTGAAGGGGGTGGTTTCAAGAGTTGAAGGAGGCTAAATGTTTGTTTCTCTCTTTTTTTTTTTGGTAAGCAAGGTGCTAGAGGTAAATCGGACTCCCGCAAAACCTAATACTAGTGCAAATGAGAGAATCACTTTCTTGGCCTTAAAGAAGTTCCTCTTCCTCCCTTGCGCGCTTTGGTTCCCTATAATCCAACGTCGGTTCCTTATTTGGTCACTAACAGTGATGAGTGAGGCACAAATTGACAAGTTTACCCTGGGTGAGATAGACAAGAGCACAAAGTTTATTTTGATACATTTCAATTCATAAGGATTATTTAAAGTACTTTCACATGGTTTAAACCCTTGTGTGAGATGGTGCAAAAATAATCTAAATGATCCTCAAAATAATGAAATATATCAAAACTGAATTCCGTACTCATGCATATCTTGCGTAGGAGTAAAAGCAATACATGTCACTTATCAATCAAAATGTAACGGAAGGGCCAAATAAAGAATCGCAGTTGAATTCTTGGGCCAAGCAAATAAGTTAAAAAATCAAAACTAAATAGAAAAAAGATAGATAGGTAAAGGAAACGGAACATTGTTAGGGCCGCCTGGTAACTTTCGCTTGGGCCGTGAAACAAACGAACAGAAGGCCCAGGTCGGCCCAAAAAAGCCCAACCACACCATTCTGGCCGAAACTACAGTTTCCAGCCCAGAGGAAGGCAGCGACGACGGCGAGGGTTGTGCTCTTCTTCTCCCGGTTCGGCACTGCTCGCTCTGCTGCTACTCATGGCGACGCCGCCGCCGCCGCCGCCACAACCGGCTCCGCCCCCCAGAAGAGACCTAGCGGGATCTCCTCTTACTTCAGGTATGGCGCTGGGTTCTTCCGCCCTCTCCTTGCTCTGCTGATCTCAGCAAAGAAACTAGTGCCCTGGGCCCTGGCGGTGTGAAATCCCTTCCTTTTGTTACTAATTAGTGTTAGTATATATACTGCACTAACGAATCCCTGGGCTGTGCGGTGCAGTAGAGGGAGTAGGCTCGATTCGTCTGTGCTGATCCTACAGGAATCTCTTGACAGACCTCGTAGATTGGTTGGATTTCGTGTGAGGTTTCTGGCTCCAGATTTTGAAGCAATTGGGTACGCTGTTCCCAAATTTGGAGATGACTTGACTGCCACACGTCGCCTGTTCGTTTAGTTAGCCAGTGATTTCTAGTTCCTTTGGACGGTGGAGAAGTTGCTGGCATGGCAACATTTTGTTTTATCCGTCGTCTAAACTTGCTTTGGTCATTGTGCTATTTTAGAGGGACACAGGTCATGGTGGTTCGCAGTCATTTCTGCGAGGAATGTTCTTAGCTGTGGACTTATGGCTGTTAGTGGTCTTTGGAGTTGGTTGAAATCGGTGTGACTGTTTTGAACTCATCCTGTGAACTAGTATCCCCGTTTCTGAACCACCATATGTTGGATTCCAATAAAAGCTGGACCAACTGGTCTGTTTGAGCGGGATGTGCATACTAGGGTCTTAGCTTGGTTGTTTTTCGCTTCCTTGATGTTTGCTCTGCGTTTCATGGCTGCATAAATAGGCTAACAAGCTATGCCCAAATTCATGTTTTTCATTCATGAGGTAGCTATAGGTAGGCACATGAACCTTTTAGCATGCTGCCTAATTTAATCTTTGTTCTTAGTTCTTATCTGATCTGTATTGCTTCACGTCATATATATGTTATCTACGGAGAATTTCATCTATTTGTGTGCACAAAATGTGTTTTGCACTTCAATATATCTAATCTAGTGCACTTGTCCATTTGCATAATTGCATGATATGATCAGTGTATTGATGAAAAAGAAGCTGAGTAATGGAAAATGAATTGGTACTAGTACTGATGATCCATCTCTAATTAGCATTGATGTGATGGACAGAGGAGCTTTTAATATGCTAATACTAGCTTCAAAACATCATCATATGCATTTTCACTTCTTGATTAATTGCGGTGCCATGATATGATTATCTTCAATGCTTCATACTGAACTCCATCTCCTTTGTTTCAGTCCCACACTCTGAACACCTATCTCACCTTGAGATGGCCAAACTAGCCAAGCTGCATTTCTCAATGGACGATCTCCCAGAGGCGCTGCTTGCAGAGATTGTCAAGCGGCTTACCAGCCCAAGTGATCTTAAATCTCTTTCTCTTGTGTCAAAGCGACTGTATGCCGTTGAGGGAGAGCTGAGGAATTCTATCTACATTGGCTGTGGCGTTTTCCATGTGACAGTGGCCTTGACTCGTCTGTGCTTCCGGTACCCCAACCTGTGCAAAGTGGAATTCAATTACTCTGATTGGACTTCCAACAATGGGATGCAGTTGGACGATCATAGCCTTGAGGTGTTTTCATCTTGCTGCCCTTCATTGACTGATCTTACCTTAAGCTTCTGCTCGGAAGTTCATGACTATGGCCTTGGCTGTTTAGCGCACTTCAAGAAGTTGATGTCCCTAAAGTTGATCGAGCTACCAGCAATAACTTCGGCTGGGCTTCTCTCAGTGGCTGTGGGCTGCAACAGTCTATCTGCTCTCCACCTTATCCGCTGCAAGAAAGTAGTAGGTAGCGAAAAGTGGCTGGAGTACTTTGGTAGGGTTGGATCATTGGAAGAACTTGTTGTTAGTTGCTGTGTGAAGATCAACCAGTTTGACCTACTAAAGTTTGGTCCAGGATGGATGAAGCTTCGGAAGTTTGAATTTCAGAACATAGGTCACCCCAATATATTTGATCCTCGTGATCCTTCATGTGTGGAGCACTTTCAGTATAATTATGATTTCAGCTGTGAGAGTTTGGAGGATTTGACATTGGAAAGAGTCTCAACTGAGAAGGAAATAGGACTTCGTTGTCTCCTAAAGAAGTGCAAAGCATTAAAGAACTTGTGCCTTAATTATGTTCATGGTGTACAGGACAATGACATTGTTATACTCTCCAACAACTGCAGCAACCTTACAAGCATCTCACTTCGGATGCAACCTCAGTTCAATGAAGGTTATGTTTTCAGGACATCGTTGACTGATGACAGCCTTAAGGCTCTAGCCCTCAGGTGCCGTAATCTTCGGTCTGTTGAACTCATATTTTGGTATTGTGATGAAAGCTGGCCAGAAATAGGATTCACACAGGAGGGCCTTGTCACCCTTATTCAGTCTTGTCCGATTCGTAATCTCGTGCTATGTGGTGCTCACATCTTTGATGACGAGGGGATGAAAGCCGTCTCATCTGCACAATTCCTAGAATCGCTCCAACTTACGATTTGTAAAAATGTAACTGATGCGGGTTTGCGCCTCCTCGGTCATTGCCCATGTTTGATTAACCTCCAACTGCAGTGCTCTGATCATTTCTCTGATGCTGGAGTGACTGAGGTAGTACATGCACTGAAGTTGGAGTCCCTGGTTGTTGAAGGCTGTTCTCGGGTCTCTCCAGAAGCTGTGCTGGGGGTTGCAACATCCGTTTACCGCAAAGAAGGTTTCCCAGACTTAGACAAGCTTTTAAGATTCTGACCCTGTTATGACCGGCATCCAATATGCCAGGAAGAGGCCCATTAGTGGCTAAGCTAGAGGCCCAAGTCATTTTAGTCTATTTATTTATATTAGAGTCAATTGTAATAGCGCCATATTGCCTAGTCACAAAAGGTCTTAGTCTTATGTAACCTTTATAATCAGTCCATGAGGCTCAATAGAAATCAAGCGAAAAACATTATTTGTTTCCGGCTTCCGAAGGGAGCCGAGAGATTTAACCCCGCCTAATCCTCTTCTCCTCCTCCCTCGCTCGCTCGCGCGCCGCCACCCTCCCCCATCGCGAGATCACGGCGCCTCGCCGTGTCTCGTCCGGTTCAAGCCACGTCCTCCAATCACCCACAGCTACAACCTTCGCTCCATACGCGGTAGGACTAGGGTTCCTATCAACTTGGTACCAGCTACCTCGTCGATCATGGACACCGTCGCCGCCACAACCAACTCCACCACGCCCGCCATCCCCTCCACCACCGTTCCCGCTACGTCCCCCGCCATACCCCCCGGCGATCTGCCGACGACCACCTCGCGCTCATGCCATCCGGCACCCGCCCTCATGCCATCCGGCGGGCCGCACCGGTCTTCACGCCCGAAGAGATGACCGTGTCGATCGTCCACCTGAGTCATGGCATGAAGGAACTCCAGGACATGATGCACGCCATGGTGCTTGGGTCGGCCGCCCTCGCCCGCGCGTCACCGTCGCCGTCGTCCCCGGTGCCGCGGATCACCTACTCCTATGGCATGCCCAGCGACTCCTTGTCGTCCACCTTGCCGCCGACGACGCAATCGGTGCCGATCCTCCAACTCCAGCTGCCGCACTCGCCGTCCCCGATTCCGTCGTGGGCGCTCGGATCGGAGGCCGCGCCGGTCTACACGACGCCGCCGCCGCGCACATCGGTGCCGCCGGTGCCCTCGACCGGAGTCCTCTCCTCTCATGGGGGCCCGTTCGCCTCGGGCACCATGTACGGTGGGATGGACGGTACCCTGTTCCACGGCTTCCACGTCTCCGCCCTGGCCTCTACCCCCATGGCGGAGGCGCCGGGCACCCCTCGGTTCTAGGAGGGCGCCGCAGGGGATGACAACGAGGCAACCTACGACCACCGCCCGACGCCCACGAGTGTGTTTCAAGATCGCCTGCAGCCGAAGACCCACCGCCTCGAGTTTGATACTTATGATGGGTCGGTGGATCCCCGAATTGGCTCAATCACTGCGAGCAATTCTTCGGGGCCGGGCGGCGGCGGCCTCGGGCGTACGTGGATGGCGTCGTACCACCTCCGCGGCATAGCGCAAACTTGGTACTACACGCTTGAGCAGGATGAAGACATGCCGTCCTGGGAGCGCTTCGTCAACTTGTGTCGCTGCCGGTTCGGGCCGCCTATCCGCGGCACGCGCATAGCCGAACTGGGGCGGCTCCCCTTCCGCTCTTCGGTGCAAGAATTCTCCGACCGCTTTCAGGCGGCCTCGTGCCAAGCACGGGGCGTCGGCACCAAACAGAAGGCCGACCTCTACGTGGGCGGGCTCCCCGAGTACATCCGCGTTGATGTGGAGATGCATGATCCGCCGGACATTCAAACGGCCATGTACCTGGCCCGGTCCTTCGAGCGCCGGGCGGCGGCGATGGCCACGTCACCGGCTCCACAGCGCGGCGCGCGCCCACAGGCGCGCCCGGCTCTACCACCACGCGCACCGAACCCGCAGGCAGCGGTTCCTGCCCAGCCAGGAGAGGGTCAGGCCCGGCCCTTTCGACGTCTCACGCCGGCGGAACAAGCCGATCGCCGCCGTCAAGGGCTATGCTTCAACTGCGACGAGCCCTATGTCCGGGGTCATATCTGCCCGCGACTCTTCTACCTCGAGTCGGCCGACTACATCGACGACGCGGCCGGCGACGCGGTGGCAGCGGACGCCGACCTTCCCCCCGAGGCGGAGGAACATGGAGCAGCCGAGGGGGCGGCCGAGGGCGCTAATGCCCTTGTGGTTTCTCTTCATGCTGTTGCAGGTATACGACCGCCGAACGCCATGCTCGTGTCGGTCCTCCTTAAAGGGGAACGCTTCCTCGCCCTCCTCGACACCGGATCAACACACAACTTCGTCCAGGGCGCGGTGATGCGCCGCCTTGGTCTTGCTCCGACGGGCGGCGAGAACCTGCGGGTCACCGTGGCCGACGGCGACCAATTGGCTTGCGAGGGGATCGCACGCGACGTGCCCATCCGCATCGGGGATGAGGACTTCGCCATCACGTGCGTCGGCATCAACTTGGGCGCTTTCGACTTCATCCTCGGCTTCGACTTCCTCAGCATACTGGGGCAGTTCCTTTGGGACTAACGCCGCCCGACGTTGTCGTTCTCGCGACGGTCGCCGCGTCACATGGCGTGCGTGGGGGGACCGGACGCGACGGCGCAGCGGAAATGGCCGCGGCCTCCTCCACCACCGAGCCGCCCTTGTTGGACGGCCTACCGCAAAGAAGACCGCGACGTCTTCGACACTCCGATGGGGCTACCTCCGGTGCGCCCGTACGACCACCGGATCCACCTTCTTCCCGGCACGGCTCCGGTGGCGGTGCGCCCCTACCACTACCCTCAGCTCCAGAAGGATGAGCTGGAACGCCAGTGTGCTGAGATGCTCGCCCAAGGGATCATTCGGCCGAGCATGTCCCCCTTCTCTGCGCCCGTCCTCCTTGTGCGCAAGGCGGACAAGTCCTGGCGGTTCTGCATCGACTATCGCACCCTCAATGCCAAGATGTCCAAGGACAAGTTCCCCATCCCCGTGGTCGATGAACTTCTCGACGAGCTGCATGGCGCCCGCTTTTTCACTAAGCTGGATTTGCGCTCAGGCTACCATCAGGTGCGAATGCACCCCGACGACATCGACAAGACGGCGTTTCGGACACATCAGGGGCACTATGAGTTCCTGGCCATGCCCTTTGGTCTCTCCAAAGTGCCGGCAACCTTCCAGGCCCTGATGAACGATGTGCTCCGGCCTTTCCTTCGCAGGTTTGTGCTGGTATTTTTTGATGACATATTGATCTACAGTTCGTCGTGGGAGTAGCATTTGCAGCATGTCAGCATCATCATCAACGCCCTCCGAGCACACCGACTCCACCTCAAGCGCTCCAAGTGCTCGTTTGGTGCCTCCTCCGTCGCCTACCTCGGGCACGTGATCTCGGCGGAGGGGTTAGCATGGACGCGGACAAGATCGCGAAGAAGGGCTGCGTGGCCTACACCGCGGTCGGCCCGAGCCTTGCGAGGCTTCCTGGGCCGGCGGGATACTACCGGAAGTTCATCCGGGATTTCGGCGTGGTCGCGGCTCCTAACGCGTCTCTTGCGACGAGACGCGTTCGCCCGGGACGACGGCCGAGGCGGCCTTCCGTGCGCTCAAGGGCGCCACATCCGGCCCTGTCCTCCAGGTCCCGGATTTCGACAAGGGCTTCGTGGTCGACAGCGACGCTTCCGGCGCGGGTTTTGGCGCCGTCCTCCACCAGGGCGCCGGACCCCTCGCTTTCTTCAGCAGGCCATTCGCGGCGCGCCATCTCAAGCTTGCTGCCTACGAGAGAGAGCTGATTGGGTTGGTGCAGGCGGTCCGCCATTGGCGTGCCTACTTATGGGGGTGCACCTTCCTGGTCTGTACAGACCACTACAGCCTCAAATACTTGCTGGACCAACGCCTTTCTACAGTGCCACAACATCAATGGGTCAGCAAGCTCTTCGGCTTCGATTTTTCCGTGGAGTTTCGACCGGGCCGCCTCAACACAGTGGCGGACGCCTTGTCCCGCCGCGACGTCGAGACAGCCATCGCGGGGGACTGCACGGCCGCTGCAATTGCGGCGATCTCCGGGCCGACGTTCGCCTTCTTCGACCACGTCCGTCGGGCCTCGCTGACAGCCCCAGACGCGGTCCAGCTGCGCGCCCGCCTGAGCGCCGGCGAACTGGCCGACCCATGGCGCGCGGACGGCGACTTGCTGCTGCACGGCTCGCGGGTGTTCATCCCCGACGCGGCCGACCTACGACAACAGGCGCTCCAGCTCGCCCATGGGGCTGGCCATGAGGGCGTCCAGAAGACTCTGCACCGTCTACGCGCTGACTTTTTCATTCCAGGTGATCGCGCCTTGGTGCAGGATTGGGTACGCACTTGCGTGACGTGCCAGCGCAACAAGACCGAGACGCTTCAGCCCGCGGGTCTCTTGCAGCCCCTCGAGGTGCCGTCCCAGGTGTGGGCGGACATCGCGATGGACTTCATCGAAGGGCTGCCCAAGGTGGGCGGCAAGTCGGTCATCCTCACCGTCATCGACCGGTTCTCCAAGTATGCGCACTTCATCGCGCTCGGCCATCCCTACACGGCGACGACGGTGGCTCGCGCCTTCTTCGACGGCGTGGTCCGCCTGCACGGGTTCCCGCAGTCGATCGTCAGTGACAGGGATCCCGTGTTCACAGGCCACGTGTGGCGCGACCTCTTCCAGTGGGCGGGCGTAACTCTTCGGATGAGCACGGCCTTCCACCCTCAGACGGATGGCCAGTCGGAGGTGGTCAACAAGGTGATTGCTATGTACCTCCGTTGTGTGACAGGTGACAGGCCACGCGCATGGGTGGACTGGTTGTCGTGGGCGGAGTATTGTTATAATACTTCCTTCCACACGGCCCTTCGCGCAACGCCCTTCAAGGTGGTGTACGGCCGTCCCCTCCGCCGATCCCGCCCTACCCGCCCGGGGACGGCGCGTACCGAGGCCGCGGATGCTCTTCACGCGGCGGACGAGATGCTTGCGGAGGTGCGTCAGCGTCTTCTCCAGGCGCAGCAGCTGTCCAAGAAATACTACGACGCCAACCACCGCGACGTCGAGTACGAGGTGGGCGCGTGGGTCTGGCTGCGTCTTCTCCACCGCACCACTCAGTCGCTGGACCCGCGCGCCAGGCTCGCTGGGCCGGTCCGTTCCGCATCGTGGAACGCATCGGTCGCGTCGCATATCGCCTGCAGCTACCCGAGGGCGCCCGTGTCCATGATGTCTTCCATGTCGGCCTCCTGAAGCGTCATCGGGGTGATGCGCCGCCATCAGCACCAGGCGCCCTGCCCCCGACCCTCGACGGCAGAGTACTGCCGGCCCCGGAGTGCGTCTTGCGCGCCCAGCTCCGGCGCGGAGAGTGGAAGCTCCTCGTCCGTGGCGTGGTCTCTCGAGGAGGACGCTACCCGGGAACCACTTGAAGCCTTTCGCCAGGATTTTCGAGTTTCGGCCGAGGACGAGCTGTTTTCGAAGGCCGGGAGAGATGTTATGACCGGCATCCAATATGCCAGGAAGAGACCCATTAGTGGCTAAGCTAGAGGCCCAAGTCATTTTAGTCTATTTATTTATATTAGAGTCAATTGTAATAGCGCCATATTGTCTAGTCACAAAAGGTGCTAGTCTTATGTAACCTTTATAATCACCCGAGGCTCAATAGAAATCAAGCGTAAACATTATTTGTTTCCGGCTTCCCGAAGGAGCCGGGAGATTTAACCCTGCCCTAATCCTCTTTTCCTCCTCCTGCTCGCTCGCTCGCGCGCCGCCACCCTCCCCCATCGCGAGATCACGGCGCCTCGCCGTGTCTCGTCGAAGTTCAAGCCACGTCCTCCAATCACCCACAGCTACAACCTTCGCTCCATACGCGGTAGGACTAGGGTTCCTATCAGACCCTCAGGAAGTAAAGCATCAAGTGCCCCTCATTTTGTGCCCCTGGTCGAGAATTATTGCTCGTCATGGATGGATGGATTTTAGTTTTACACATTTCATTGTCGATCCTTTTACTGCTGTGTGTGGTTCAAGAATGTTCATGTGTAATTGCAAGATTTTGGGTGTTTGAAAGGCATCTTGTTATTGGGCATCATAAATTCATAATACTTGCAATTTAGTGAGAACTGTGGTTTACTTCAAGAATGTCATGAAACCTTGTTTTTTGGAAATATTTTGGAAAACATACTGTTTTGTATTACCAGGTTTAGAGTTTTTTGGCATGTATAAAGTGTCAGCAGTTAATACGTGACCTTTACCATGGTTCTTCAGATATCCTGTTTCAATTTGCAGGCATACTCCTTTATCATTTCTACACTCGCTACTGGTGTGTTCAATTTTAGTTTTCCTTCCATTGCTCAAACTTCACCTCTAGCGCTGAAAAAAATTTAGTCCATCTGTGTATGTCACGAATGTATGTTTGAATGCCCTTCGATTCTCTCTGTTTGCAACATGAAGGTTTTAGTTCTTAAGTATTTACTTGGTGACAAACCGCTGTTGCTCAGTGCATTGCCCTTCACTGCTAGTTTTTAGCTGTCAATTTACTTTCTCCGTCCCAAATTATACGATAGATTCATTAACTTTTAATATGTATCTATACATAACATATATCTAGGTGTATAATAAAATCTATTAATTTATAAAAACCAAAACATCTTATAATAATTATCAATGGCAAATGGGGCTTGGCATTTTTAAGAAACTTGGCAAATATCGGGTGATATTTGACATATATGTCAAAAACTAATCGTCCTCACGCAGTCACGTGCTACGCCCGCGGTATAAAACATCAATTTGTGTCCCACTTAACAGTTAACACCACTAGTAATCAAATCTAACAGTAGGGCCAAATAAAAGTTCGAAGTTGGATTTCAGGCTAAATAGTAAGCTTCCTTTTCTTAAAAAAAAGCTAAATAGATGATAAGCACAAAGCTAACAAAAGACCAGAGAAGGAGACAGAAGTGTTTTTGGGCCGCAAAACAAAACACCAAGCCTATTCTGGCAGAACACTTTACGATAGAGCCGCCGGAGGGTTTCTGTGCTCTCTTCTCCGAGTCCGGTAGTGCTCCCTCTGCTGCTCGTGGCGGCGCCGCCCCGCCGCGGGCCTAGCGGCACAACCGGCTCCGCGCCTACCCCCAGAAGAGCTCTAGTGGATCTGGTATGGCGCTGGCTTATTCCTCCTGTCCTTGCTCTGCTGATCCCAGCGATAAACTAGTGCCTTGCCGTGGTGAAACCCCCAGGCCCGTGCGCGTGCGGTGTGATGGATAGGATAGAGTAGGCTCGATTCGTTTGTGCGGTTTTCTTCGTACAGGAGTCGCTTGGCAGCCCTCCCTCATAGATTGGTTGGATTTCGTGCGAGGGTTCCGTTCCGGGGGGCTGATTTTGATGCGATTGGGTACGCGGTTCCCAAATACGGAGATGACTACACGTCGCCTGTTCGTTTAGTTAGCCAGTGATTCCTGGTTCCTTTGGACGGTGGAGAAGTTGCTGGTATGGGAATTTGTTTTGTTTGTCGTCTAAACTCGCCATGGTCGTTGTGCTGTTTTAGAGGGACAGGTCATGGTGGGTCGCTGTCATTTCTTCCAGGAATGTTCTTAGCCATGGCTGTCAGTGTTTAGTTGAGATCGGTGTGACTGTTTTGAACTAATCCTGTAAACTGGTACCCCTTGTTCTGAACTACCGTATATCGGATTTCAATAAAAGCTGGACTAAGTGGTCTGTTATCTAAAATTTCTTGTTCATCCATTGTTTTAACTGTTTGAGCAGAATGCGCATACTAAGGTCTTAGTTTGGTTGTGTTTCTCGCCTCCTTGACGTTTGCTCTGCGTTTTATGGCTGCATAAATGGGCTAACAAGCTATGCCCAAATTCATCTTTTTCTTTCATGAGGTAGCTATAGGTAGGCGCATGAACCTTTTAGCATGCTGCCAAATTTAATCTTCTTCTTGGCTCTAGGAAATGTAGGAGTTCTTAGTTCTTATCTGATCTGTATTGCTTCACTTCATATGTATGCCATCTAAAGAAAAGTTCATCTATTTGTGTGCACAGTGCACACAATGTGTTTTGCACTTCAATATATCTAGTGCCACTTGTCCATTTGCAAGATATGATCAGTGTATTGATGACAAAGAAGCTGAGTAATGGAAAAATGAATTGGTACTAATACTGCTGATCGATCTCCAATTATCTTCAATGCTTCATACTGAACTCCATCTCCTTTGTTTCAGTCCCACACTCTGAACACCTATCTCACCTTGAGATGGCCAAACTAGCCAAGCTGCATTTCTCAATGGACGATCTCCCAGAGGCGCTGCTTGCAGAGATTGTCAAGCGGGTTACCAGTCCAAGTGATCTTAAATCTCTTTCTCTTGTGTCAAAGCGACTATATGCCATTGAGGGAGAGCTGAGGAATTCTATGTACTTTGGCTGTGGCATTTTCCCTGTGACGGTGGCCTTAACTCGTCTGTGCTTCCGCTACCCCAACTTGTGCAGACTGGAATTCAATTACTCTGGTTGGACTTCCAACCATGGGATGCAGTTGGACAATCGTGGCCTTGAGGTGATTTCATCTTGCTGCCCGTCATTGACTGATCTCACCCTAAGCTTCTGCTTGGATATTGATGACTCAGGCCTTGACTATTTAAAGTGCTTCAAGAAGCTGCTGTCTCTAAGGTTGAACGCGCTACCAGAAATAACGTCGTCTGGGCTTCTCTCAGTGGCTGTTGGCTGCAAGAATCTATCTGCTCTCCACCTTATCCGGTGCAAGAAAGTAGTAGGTAGCGAAAAGTGGCTGGAGTACCTTGGTACGGTTGGATCATTGGAAGAACTTGTTGTGACTTGTTGTGTGAATATCAGCCAATTTGACCTTCTGAAGTTCGGTCCGGGATGGATGAAGCTTCATAAGTTTGAGTTTCAGATCCATGATGACCCCAATGTTTTTAATCCTCGTGACCCTTCATGTGTGGAGCACTATCAGTATAGATATGATTTCAGCTGTGAGAGTTTGGAGGACTTGACATTGGCAAGAGTCTCAACTGAGAAGGAAATGGGACTTCGTTGTCTCCTGAGGAAGTGCAAGGCGTTAAAGAACTTGTGCCTTTGTTATGTTCAAGGTGTACAGGACAATGACATAGTTACGCTCTCCAACAACTGCAGCAACCTTACAAGCATCTCACTTCTATTGACACCTGAGTTCAATGAAAAAAATGGTGGGGGTCGTGTTTTCAGGACATCATTGACTGATGACAGCCTTAAGGCTCTTGCCCTCAGGTGCCGTAATCTTCAGTCTGTTGAACTCATATTTTGGTATTGTGATGAAAGCTGGCCAGAAATAGGATTCACACAGGAGGGCCTTGTCACCCTTATTCAGTCTTGTCCGATTCGTAATCTCGTGTTAGGTGGTGCTCACATCTTTGATGACGAGGGGATGAAGGCCGTCTCATCTGCACAATTCCTAGAATCACTCCAACTTACACTTTGTGGAAATGTAACTGATGCTGGTTTGCGCCTCCTTGGTCATTGCCCATGTTTGATTAACCTCACATTGCAGTGCTCTGATAATTTCTCTGATGCTGGAGTGACTGAGGTAGTACATGCACTGAAGTTGGAGACCCTGGTTGTTGAAGGCTGTTCTCGGGTCTCTCCAGAAGCTGTGCTGGGGGTTGCAACATCTGTTTACCGCAAAGAAGGTTGCCCAGGCTTTGCCAAGCTTGTAAGAGACCAGGATTCGTAATCTCGTGCTATGCAGTGCTCACATCAAGAAGGCCCCTGGTCAAGAATTGCTCGCCATGGATGGCTGGATTTTAGTTTTACACATTTCCTTTGCGTTCCTTTTACTGTTGTGTGTGGTTCAAGAATGTCCCTGTGTAATTGCAAGATTTTGGGTGTTTGAAACGCATCTAATTATTGGGCATCATAGATTCATAATACTTGCAATTTAGTGAGAACTGTGCTTTACTTCTGCTTGTACTTCATTGTGGGAGTCCCTCTTTCATCCGAATGTCATGAAACCTTAGTTTTTGGAAATGTTTTGGAAAGCATACTGTTTTGTATTGCCAAGTTTAGAGCTTTTTCTGGCATGTATAAAGTATCAGCAGTTAAACTATGGGACCTTTACCATGGTTCTTCATATATCATGTTCTAATTTGCAGGCATAGTCCTTTATCATTTCTACTCGCTGCTGGTTTGTGCATTTTTCGTTTTACTTCCATTGCCCGATCTTTACGATCATGAAAATATTTAGTCCATCTCTGTCATGATCATGAATGCATGTTGGAATGCCCTTCGGTTCTAATTTTTGAGGGAGACACATTGCAACATGAAGGTTTTGGTTCAAATGTTCAAGCATCTATGAATTCTTTGCTACTTAGACCATCTTACTAACTTAGCTGGATGCCCTTTCACGGATACTATATACGTATGTATGATTCTACGTTCTACAAAATCCTTCCATTTTTTGAGTAGTTGTAAACTAGGGTTCTCTTGTAGTTTTATTATTATCATTATAGCCTTTTTGTAAAGTATTGTCGTATTTGATTCAGCAGTTCTTGGAAAATATCTGAGCATACCAACTTTTGAGCCTTTGAAATCACTCCCCATAGTATGAATTATTTTTGAGATTTCTATATACGACTTGTGCAACATTCCCGGGCTTTCTACGACAAAAACTAGGCCGTCGGATCGGGCATGAATGGTCATGGGGAAACGAAACGGAATGGCTGGACTGATGTGTGCCGTGCGAAAAGGCCACCGCGCGTGGATGACTCGACTGTCAGAAAAGATTAGCGTTTTCATGCATAAATGAACGAGGCCAGAGGCGTGATGGCTGCCTGATCTTTTGAAATCTGGATGCTCATTCATGCTCTATTTTTTTTAGAATTTTGGCACCGGAGACTTGACTGCAGGGGCCAGGGGGTGACCTGAGTAGATTCGTTGGTCTCAGAAACGACATAATTAAAATCGGACGCGCACGTACCGTGTTAAATTAAACCGAAACAAAATCAGCTGCCGGTGATGTACACATCATTTAATTCAGGCCTTTTTTTTTTTTTTGCAAAAGGTACGGTGCTCTATCTAGTCAATTCGGAGGAACATGACAAGAACCGCGCGCGTTGCGTTGATAGTGCGTTTCGAAAGTAAAGTAATCAGGTTTTAAAGCTATTCTTCGTACTTTTATTATAAAAAATAAAAGGTGTAATTGATCTTATGAATTATCGTGAAAACCTGATTTATCTTCACAGTGATTGACGTGACACTCGTAGGAGGATTGGCGCGGTGCTAATTAAGTTAGCCGAAACCACTTTCAAAATTTTAGTAAGGTAAATCGAACGGTTCAAAGGAATTTTAAAATCTGAATTTTTATTTTCTCTGAGGGGAGGAAAATCAGACTCAATAATTAAGAGAGGTTATAAACGGACCCTTTTTTGGACCAATATACCACACTCTGGTTCTCTCTCTCTCTCTTTTGAGCAAAAATGCAGCTCGTTCTCGTTCGTCCCTCTGGTAATAATGTTCCTGTGGGCCGCGAAACAAAACGAAGGACAGGCCCATGTAGGCCCAAACCCATTATGGCTGAACACACCTTTCCCTATCCTATCGAGCCCAGCCCAGAGGAGCGCGACGACGGCGAACTCGTGAGCCGAGGACGAGAAGGGTTTTGTGCTCTCTCTCTCCCGGTCCGGCGGTGGTGCTCTGTCTGAGCAGGCGCCGCCGCCCCCGCCCCCGCCGACCTAGCCGCACAACCGGCTCCGCCCCCAAGCTCTAGCGGCATCCGATTTCGGGTATGGCCATGAATCCTTCCTTCTCTCTTTGCTCTGCGGATCTCCGGAACAAACAAATGCCCTGTGCGGATTTCATCAGGTAATAACGGTGGAGAAGTTACTGGCATGGCAATGTTTTGTTTTGCTGTATAAACTTCGTTTGGTCATGGTGGTTCGCTGTCATGAGTTCAAAGCAGAATGTGCATATGTTGGCTCCCAGTGTGACTGTTTTGTGCTCATCCTGTAGACTGCTGGTATCTCCTGTTCTGAACCACCATATGTTGGCTCTCAATAAAAGTTGGACCAAGCGGTCTGTTATCTAAAATTTCTAGTACCTTTATTTTTGATGTTTGAGCAGAATGTGCGTACTAGGGTCTTAGCTTGGTGCCTTAAAGGCTTCCTTGATGCTTGCGCTGTGATTTTTGGCTGCAAAAATTGGTTTACAAGCTATGCCCAAATTCATCTTTTTTATTCATGATGAGGTAGCCAGGTAGGCGCACGAATCATTTAGCATGCTTCCTAATTTAGTCTTTGTCTGGTCTTCTAGTAGACGTAGGAGATATTGACACAAAAGTTCTTCTGTGTGATCTTCTTAGGTTCATAGCTGATCATTATGCGTAGCTTCATATATATGTTATCTAAAGAAAAACTCATCCATTTGTGTGCACACAATGTGTTTTGCATTTGAATATATGGAGCATCACACTTGTCCACTTGCGTGATCTGACCAGTATTCTGTTGAAAAAAAAAAGCTGAGTAACAGAAACTGATTTGGCACCGATACCGATGATCGATCTGTAATTAATATTGATGTGATGTTGCTGAGTTAACTCAATTAGTAGCCTCTATGCTAGGATGGACAGAAGAGTTTTTTAGCATCTTTATAATAGCCTTAAAACATCATCATATGCATTTTTGTTTATTGATTAATTTCAGTGTCATGATCTGATTATCTTCAATGCTTCATACTGAACTCCATCTCCTTTGTTTCAGTCTCACACTCTGAATTCCTACCACACCTTGAGATTGCCAAACCAGCCAAGCTGCATTGCTCGATGGAAGATCTCCCAGAGGCACTGCTTGCAGAGATTATCAAGCGGCTTACCAGTCCAAATGATCTTAAATCCCTTTCTCTCGTGTCAAAGCGACTTTATGCTGCTGAGGGAGAGCTGAGGAATTCTATGCACATTGGCTGTGGCGTTTTCCCTGTGACAGTGGCCTTGAACCGTCTGTGCTTCCGGTACCCCAATTTGTGCAAAGTGGAATTCAATTACTCTGGTGGAACTTCCAACCATGGGATGCAGTTGGACAATCATGGCCTTGAGGTGTTTTCATCTTGCTGCTCCTCATTAACTGATCTCACCTTAAGCTTCTGCTTGAATGCTGATGACAAAGGCCTTGGCTATATAGCGCGCTTCAAGAAGTTGATGTCTTTGAGGTTGATCGCACTACCAGCAATAACTTCGTCTGGGCTTCTCTCAGTTGCTGAAGGCTGCAAGAATCTGTCTGCTCTCCACCTTATTGGCTGCAATGAAGTAATAGGTAGGGAAAAGTGGCTGGAGTGCCTTGGCAAGGTTGGATCATTGAACGAACTTGTAGTGAGTTTTTGTGAGAAGATCAACCAGTTTGACCTACTAAAGTTCGGTCCAGGATGGATGAAGCTTCAGAAGTTTGAATTTCGGATCAGAGATTTTACCAATATCTTTGATCCACGTGATCCTGCATATGTGGAGCACTTTCAGTATATATATGATTTCAGCTGTGAGAGTTTGGAGGATTTGACATTGGCAACAATCCATACTGAGATGGAAATTGGACTTCGTTGTCTGCTGAGGAAGTGCAAGGCATTAAAGAACTTGTGCCTTCATTATGTTCATGGTGTACATGATAATGACATAATTAAACTCTCCAACAACTGCAGCAACCTTACAAGCATCTCACTTCGGATGACACCTCAGTTCAATGAAGGTCGTGTTTTCAGGACATCATTGACTGATGAGAGCCTTAAGGCTCTAGCCCTCAGGTGTCGTAAGCTTCAGTCTTTTGAACTCATACTTTGTGCATGTGATGAAGCCTGGCAGGAAATAGGATTCACACAGGAGGGCCTTGTCATGCTCATTCAGTCTTGTCCAATTCGTAATCTCGTGCTAAGTGGTGCTCACATCTTTGATGATGAGGGGATGAAGGCTGTCTCATCTGCACAATTCCTAGAATCACTCGAACTTATGGACTGCAGAAATGTAACTAATGCAGGGATGCGCCTCCTTGCACATTGCCCATCTTTGGTTAACCTCACACTGCGGGGATGTGGTCGTTTCTCTGATGCTGGAGTTACTGAGGTAGCACGTGCACGGAAGCTGGAGACCCTGGTTATTGAAGGTTGTTATCGGGTCTCTCTAGAAGCTGTGCAGGGGGTCGCATCATCAGTTCGCTACAATGAAAATTCCCCAGGCTTGTATTGTCTTGGCAGAGGATGACCATCAGGAAGGATGACACTCCTCTCAAAAGATTAAGCATGCTTTATAAGTTGCCGCCTAATCGTCCAGTTGCAATTGGAAACTAATTTGTTCCTATTATGAGATGAGAGATTTCAGGTTTGCTATGAGAGGAGAAATTTCAGATTTGCTATTTTGCTAATTTATGCTGTGCACTAGCACTCTAGTAGCACTAATTATTATGGTTTTACATGCTAAGAATTGGCAATGTTACGATATTAAGATGTTGCTGTCCACAGAAAGGGGTGAGTCGCTGTGGCTTAACATAACGCCTTAATAACCATGATATTAAGGTCTATTTTGGGCTCCAGGTTGAGGATTTTTGAGGATTTCTCACAATGGACGGATGGATTTTTAATGTTACATATTTTCTTGTCTATCTTTCCACTATTGTGTGTGTTTTGAGAATGTTAACGTGTAATCATTAGATTTGGATATTCAGAACTCATCTGATTGTTGGGCATCATAAATAAATTCATAACCATAGTACTTGCTAGTTAGTGACACCTATAGTTTAGTTATGTTTGCAGTAGTGTGACTTCTGCCTCTTTACTTTTCTCCAGTTCAGGCTAGTACTTCCTCTAGATGTTGAGAGGTCCTCTTTCAGGCCAATATTATGAAACATTTTTGCTGTCTCCTCGATGGCTGCTTTATATGGTCAAGTTTTGTTTAGTTTAGTTTTTTTTTTTTGTGCAAAATATCGGCAGTTAAATTGTGTGACCATTAGTCCGTTACGATGGTTCTCCATTATTTCTGTTTCAATTTGCGGCCGTACTCCTTTGTCCTTTCTTATCTCAAGACTCCAGTCACTACTTGTTCGTTTTCTTTCCATTGCCCCAGTTTTCCCTCTAGTGCTGAAAAAGGTCAGTCCATATGTTACCAATGCACGGTGGAACACCCTTCGATACTCTCTGTTTCCCCTTGTAATTGTTCTTATTTATTAGGGAGACACATTGCAACATGAAGGTTTTGTAGTTTCACTATTTGGCAGACATTCTAAGCGTAATTGTTAGGATAAAAGACATCAGGTAGGCTATGCAGTAACGCACAGATCTTCGACAAGTGATTTTTATATTATAAAAGACATTAGGATTAATTTATTATTGTAGCCACTTCTCAAACTACAGTCATAATTGATTCAGGAGTGGGTATTGGAAAGAAGGGGAAAAGGGTAACACCCCAACAATTGCAATCGGTAAGCAGCCAGATTAATCTATCTATATATCTATCTATATCTATCTATTACTATAGAAGAGCGAAAGAATTGAAAAATAGTTCTCACCCAAAGTTTCATACCCACCTCATATGAAAACCCTTGGATTGCTCCTCATCTCCCAAAGTTTGATAAGCCCCAATTATATAGTTCGTTGAAAAGTTTCAAGTTTTGTTTGCTATGTTACTGTATTGACATGACCGCCATAGCCAAAGGTGCAAGGTTTGTCATAATTAACCGAAAGTCAACTTCGCAACCATTGGTTTCCTCATATTGGAGCTAAATATCTTTCTTGTTTATTAGGCTCCTAGTCGAATACAATCTCATGACATATAGCCGCACGAATAGAAAATATGTAAACTCTCACCCATTCGTTAATAATTTATTTTAATTTATTTGATGTAAAGCTAAATATATTTTTTTTCATGAATATGAATGAGTGTGTGTATCTTTTGTATTAGAGGAAGAGAATGTATATACAAGAGTGCCGCACCCGACTAAAAAACAAAAACAAAAATCAAAAGATTACATGATGGATTAACATTCTATCAACCACCGGCACTTGCCGCCTTGCCGTGCCAAACTCCTTAGACCTTGGGCACCCACTTCGATCCATCAATCAGCTTCAGCGTTTCAACCACAGGAGCCGCCGCGTTCCTTCCAGAGATGCCATGAAATCAGCGCAAAGAGGGGTGTCAAGCCCTTTTCTATTTCTGCGATCTCCGGTTGCCGTCAAGCGAATCGTCTCCACCAATGCAGCATGGTGATGGCGGCCTGCGGCAGCTGGAAGCCCAGCGCCTGGAGCACAAGGAACCATAAATTCCCTTGAGTACGAGCAAGTTGCGATGATGTGATCAATTGACTCCGGTTCTTAGTCGTAGAGATAGCATTGATCCTGTGTCTCCAATCCATACCGCCTCTGCGCCCATCCGCGGTCAAGTGACGCAGAGGGAGCCACAAGAAGATCTTCACTTTCATCGGTGCCCAAGTTTTTCAGTTTAATTTGTTGCCAGGGAAGGGAGACGGGCCGGAGTGTAGCATGAGGTAAGCTAATTGTGCGTGTATTCGCCATTGACTGGCTAGCGCCACATCGTTCGATCTGGCTGATCGGTCAGTTGTACATTCTCCACCAGACGACATAGATGTAGATAGTCTAGGATCGTCTGCGAGGACATGTCGCCTACCATGCTCCATGCCCATGTTCTGTTGTGTAGCCCAACGCTAACCGATTGGCTGCAATGAACTCTTCCAGGGACGAGGCTGTACGTAGAGGCAAGGTGCGATGTCGCACACGGATTTGCCTTGCAGCCAGCGGTCCTCCCAGAAGAGAGTGTGCAGTGCCAGCCCTAGGGGAGGGGCAGCACGTGCAACGGCCAAGGGCCCAGACAGGATGGGGGCCCAAGCCCAAGTATGTAATACCCCATTAGCTAATTGATTAGATGGCCCATTAGCAAAAGGAGAACGTGTCCTTTTGTTTCCCAGAAGGCAACGAGATGGCCAGCCGTCGGCAAAGCTGGGTTGCTTTTTCAGCAAAGCCCAGCTCGTCGGCAAAGCTGTTTTTTCGTATTTTTTAAAAACAGAAAAAAAATCTTTCACGACGGCCGCGCCATATCAACTGCCGGCAAAGGGCACCGTCAGCGTGACGGCGCGTGGGCTAACGTGGCGCCTTTGCCGATGGCTGACGTGGCCCTGACACGTGGCCATCGGCAAAGTCCCTTTTGCCGAGAAAAACTTTGCCGACGGGGCTTTGCCGATGGCCACGTCGCCTTTGCCGATGGCAAAGTCGCCTTATACGAGACGATAGCCGTCGTTCGCCGCCAACACTTGTCTCCCATGACTTCTTTGCGACTTGCGAGGCGAGAGCACGAGGCGGCCGCGACGTCGATCAACATTCACCATGCGGCGTCGTGACGCGGATGAGATCGGCACTTCGTTGTAAGACAATCATATTAGTTCTTCGCCCCAAGCCCATCGACTTCGGGCTCGCATGCGACGCATCCCGGACCTCTTCGCTGGGGCTTCGGGGCTTGCCACCAACGTCGATAAGTGCACCATCACCCCCATCCGGCGTTGCCCCGATGAGCCGCCGACCGAGGTGCTCCAGCGTTCCTTGCCGCGTGCGCACTTCCCCACCCAAGTACTTGGGGCGCGCGCTGTCCGTCAAGCGCCTCTCCCGCAACGACGAACAAGGCGATCATCGACTCCGTTGGGCAAGAATTCCGGCTTGGAAGGGCTCCATGATGAACCAAGCGGGACGTTCCACGCTTGCCGCTTCGACCCTCTCGGCTATCCCCGTACATGTGTCCATTTCCCGTGCGCTCTCCCCTTGGGCGCTCAAGGAGATTGACAGCGGCGCCGTGCCTTCGTCGTCGGCGGATCGGACACGGGGCACGGGGCGCGCAAGGTGGCTTGGACGGTCGCCCGCACGCCGAGGTGCTTGGGCGGTCTCGGGCCTACCCGACCTCCGCCCCGGGCTACGCTCTTCGGCCGGATGGGAGTGGCATCGCCGGCCCGACCCTTCCTCCCCGTGGGCGGCCCCGCCATGCGGCCGGAGCCCGTCGTTGAGGCCATGTTCCGGCCTCCGTCCGGTGATCGTGGGCACGGAGCACGGCGCGCTTCGGACGGACCACCGGCCGCCGGATGGACCGCTTCTTCCTCTCGCGCCGCACGCCTTCGCGGGGCCGCCAGCGGCGGCGACGGGGACGCCGCGTGCGTGACGCCCGCCAACTTCCAGTGGGCGCGCGACGTCTCCGGCGCCGGACCACCGTCGTCATGATCGAGGTTGCGGAGCTTCGGACAAGCTTGACGGGTTCGTCCTCTCCACGGCCGTGAGGACAAGTTTGTGTGGAAGTGGACGGCGGATGGGGAGTACTCCGAGTGCTTCGGCCTACTACGCGCCTTTTTCCACGGGAAGGAAGCCCTCCTAGGCGCCAAGGAGCCGTGGAAAACTCGAGCGCCGGCAAGGTCGTTCTTCTTCCGGTTGGCTCGCATGGTCGGGCCGTGGACCGCGGAGCGAGAGCTCGGCACGGCCGCAGCCCGACGCTTCTTGCGCCCTCTGCGACCGCTTGGACGAGTCCCAGACCACCCGCTCGCTTCCGCGTCTTCTCCAGGGAAGTTTGGTTCAGCCGTTGTCCCCGGCCGGTCTTCGCATCTAGCTCCGGGCACAACGCCACCATCGTCGATTGGTGGCAGTGCAAGAGGGCGGCCCCCTCGCTATGCTCCGCCGGGGCTTTGACTCTTTGGTGCTCCTAACTTGCCGGGAGATCTCGGAAGGAGCGTAACGTGCGCGTCTTCGAGGGGAATCTCCGTCCGCCGCTCGCCTTCGTCTCGGATCGGGGAGGAGATCGACGCTTGGACTATCGGCCGGGTTCCGGGACCTCCGCCGCCTTGGTGGCCTTCTTTGGCAACACGGTGACACCGTGATCCACTCTCCGTCCACTAGACGCACAACTAGTTTATCGCTAAGTACAACTTCCACTCGCACCGTTAAAGCCGGTAACTTGTGTTGTGTGTTGCTTGACCTCACCTCGACATCTCGCCGGGGAGCAGGGCCAGATCTAACTCCTTATTCTCTAGAAAGAATACACGCAATGCATGCTTTCGAAAAAAAAACAATCATATTAGTTCTAGAAGTATAAATTTACTGCTATTTTAGTATACATTGTTTTCAACAATTATTAAACATGATTACGCTTATATGTATTATATAAGATTAAATTTATATATGGCTTAAAGGGTCCGTCGCGAGCTTGCCAGTCCATTACCAACGATGGTGTATGTGGATGTTTTGAAGAAGGCTTGGACCTGTACGTGGACATGTCGTGATTGATAGCTTGCTCCATGCTCGATCATGATAAGTTTTTTGGAGCCACAACCATCACGTGTGCAGCGCGTAGCCTGTCAGCTTAAGGTCAGAGATGCCAAGTCCGCCTATTTTAGTTGGTCTACAGCATGTTAGCCAAGTATTAACCATAGAAAAAAGAGGTATGCTAGAAAATAACCATGAAGTTACAAATTAAATATAAATTCATGCTTAATTATATAGTTATTAAAAATGTATTATTATTAACTTGTATAATAAGTATGTTCAATAAGTTACATCTCTGCATTGGCTAGCTACTTGTCTCCCATGCATTTAGCGCGCGCGATGAAGATGTTAATCGAGACGATGGCGCCTAGTACGAGACCTATCGAGAGGCCGCCGGATTCGAGAAGAGCTCCCAAACCCAGCATATGTCACCGCCACGCCAGGAGATCCACCACAGCTCGCCACTAACGTAGTCACAGGACGTAAGATGGCCACACTCTGCAAGTTGCATACTTGCAAGGGACGAATTCGATTATTGCTTGAACGTACAGTCTAGTTTTTGATTAATTAAACCAGCAGAACATTTGGAATTTTTTTCCTAATTAATCACCAAGCAAGAAACAAGCTGAAAAACTAGGAAGCAGAAAAGACTCGGCTGAGCAGCATCCATTAAGCATGCAAATTACGCCACGCTTTAGAGGAAAGGAGCTGCAAATCCAATCAAGAAATCAACCTGTACGGCCGTGAGCTTTACCTCGCCGCTGCAGCAGATTCTTCAGCCCGGGGGTCAAACGCCATTCTCCGCTGCGGCACGGCGCATGTGGATGACGTGTGGGACCGGGTTGTGTGGGTCCCGCGTGTCGGTGGAACTTGCCTGGAGTGAGCTGGGTGCATGCGATGCGAGGGAGGGACTGAGGGGGGTCTCGTGGACGACAGTGACAGTGCCAGCACGGCTACGGATAAAAGGAGCTGCGCGCTGTGGCTTGGGCACAGAACACTGACAGTGTTTGAGCATTAAATTGTGCGGTAATGATTTTCTTTTGTGGAAAATGAGTCTAAGACTAGAAATGCTCGCGGCGTTGCCGCTTATGGCTATTAGGACCTGTGATATTTTGGCACTGCAAATAATTATTTATTGAGAAGTGAATTCAAGATTTATCATTTTTTTGCTATATTTATTATGTGGAAATAAATATTAGAAGTATTTATTAAGAGAGAGGTGGATTTCATGAGTTAATGGGAGTTTTTTTAATATAATAACGAATCATTTTATTTTATCCTTGGTATGGGCATGTTACGTTTAAAATTTCTTTGCTATTTGATTAACTAAACTAATTCTCTTAATTATTCTAAGAAAACTATGGAGAAATCTAGATCTACATTTAATAAAATTACAGTAGAATATGTTATGTTATATGTTTAGAGTGTAGTGCTAGTTATGTAGAGTTCGACAAACTTGGTTTGGTATTTTTGAAGCTTCAATAAATTTATTCATAAAAGAAAAAGAATAATAGATGGGTTTTTTAGAATATTTTTTGGGTTTAGTAACTATGCAATTCAGAGGTAGGATGGATGAGATATAAATTTCGTTAGTTTATCAACAAAACACGAATGAGATGAATTCAATAATTATTTTAGATTTTTCGGATGATGAAGAAGGTGTGGAAAATATTTGGATAAACACGAATGAGATGAATTCAATAATTATTTTAGATTTTTAGGATGATGAAGAAGGGGTGAAAAATATTTGGATAGGCTCTAAAGTGGTTCTAGTTCATTTAGAATATTTTTGGAAGGAAAAGGCCTTATTTGGCCTTATTTTTTAATCTTCTGCGTACATTGTTTGTGTGCGCGTAGCAATTTTCTTTGATGAACAGTGCGTGAACAGTGCACGTGAAAGCGACCCGCTGAGTGGTTTGGGCCGTGTGCGCGTAGCAATTTTCTGATGAACAGTACGTGAACAGTGCCTATGAAAGCGACCCGCGGAGTGGTTTGAGCCGTCCGTTCGAGATCCAACGGCCGTGGATTTGCAGGCGACGTGGCCATCTTCTCTGGCCAGAGAACCGTGCGCGTTTCGTAGTATACAGATTTTGCTTTTGCATCACAGAAGACGGATACCGACTTCCCAATACGATACTGTATACCTATAATTTATTTGATACGATATATACGATAGTATAATATACGGATAGTATACAAGTGTTCCGCTCCGACCCCGAGAGGGAAAAAATGAACGAAGTAGGATAGGCGGCATCCATCTAAATCATGCATCTAGATGTTTATTACGTTTCATGAGAAAGTGTATTATGATTTCACAAATGCAAATGTCCCGTTCGTTTTCAATTTATCACATGGAAGAAACCTGGCTACGATGCTAGTTAAATTTTATAAGCTTACCCTAGGAGATTAAATTAATAAAAAATTGTGTCTAAGGTATTCCATCATAGTACAAGTAATCTTTTTATAATTTATAAATAAATTCTTTGTTAATTCAAATATATCTTGTGTTAAGTCAAGCTAATGTCTTATTTTATTTTACGCGCAAAAAATTGACATAACTTTTACAACATTTAATAACCATTTTTGCTTAAAAAATACTATATTTTAGTAGATTTACTCTTCCAAAGGTGATTGATTACTTGCTTATCCATCCACAGCAAATGTGTGGTTAATGTTAGGATCTACGGATCGTTTGGCATAGCTCCTCCTCAAATGCTCCTCCAAATGAACCAGAACATTTAAGGAGGATTCAGCTTTGTTTACATTTGGCTTCTCATCTAAAGATGGCTCGACTTCTCTGTTGTTCACAACAAATAACTTCTAAAAAAAATGATACGGCTCCTTTGTAGAAGTTGCTATTAGAGTTGGAGCCATATCAAACATGGGCTTGCTTGAGAATACTGAACTTTGTGGGTTGCTGAGGAGCTTTGTTACCAATCTAGAGATGGCAGCTAACTTTAGACGATGGCGAGGTGGTGCGTGGCAGGGGCATCGACCTCGTAGTGATGAAGGATAATGGTTGAGAAGTTTGGTTCATGGCGGTTATTGATATTGGAACAGTTGAAGCGCACTCACTGACAATGCTCACCTTGTGGCACATTTGGAAGGAACGGAATACTACAGTCTTCAACAGAGCAAAGAATGACGAGGCGGCGGTATCCACAAGAATAAAGGATGAGTTCTCGGACTGGAGGACGGCTAGGCGCCACTCTTCAGCACCTTCTACGATTATACCAGTCTCTATGAGTAATTAGCATTTCATTTTAAATTCCCGGCCGGCGATCTCGCTGACGGGAATCGCGCATCTTGCGCATTTGTATGTAAAACTCTATTCCTTCTTATTAATGCAATGCCGGGTGACCGGATCTTTTAAAAAAATAATGGTTGAGAAGTGGAGGCAGAATGGATAATGGTTGAGAAGTGGAGGCACAGTGAGGGCGGCAGGCTTGAATCGAGTATCATTGAGGTGGTGGAGGACGAAGGTCAAACTGTGTGCCGTTGGAGCTAGGCGGGAGAGGATGGTAAGTTTTCTACCATGAGAAGGTCGCCTCTCTATTTAGTTATATGAGCGGAACATGGACTATTATGTTAAAAGAAAACCCAAGGACAAAAAACAATTTATCTTATCTTTTTGTCTTTCCATCTCAAACATTTTTAACCTCTTAGGTCTATTTTGGAAACAAGGTGGAGGGAGACCCATGTATGAAAAAGCCACGATGAAGAAGTAAATGAGTTATTGAAATGACATCCCCATTGACTTTCTATCCTAAAAAAAGGTAAGGGATCCCTAGATAATTTTAAATTTCCAAATTAAAGTCCTTACTGTCGTAGTCGTAGGTGATCTTATTGATAGGAGGTTGCTGCACTCATCCCTGACGAGTCTTCCAAGAAGATGTTCGCTTTCTAGAGAAAAAAAAAAGCGTTAGACTCGCCGGCTCGTTGATAGGCCTCATCGTTTAGACCAGCCTCCCTCCTCCAACGTACTCTGATGCCCGGACGATGTTGCCATCACGTTTAGCCCGAACAAATTGCTACGACTTGATTTTCATTTCAACTTGGCATCCAAATTTTAGTAGACTGATAGATAATTACGTGGTGCCATCAATTAGGAAAAAAAAAAGCTATACCTTACATTGAAAATGAGTTATCGTCGGCATACTTAGACCAGAGATTCTTCACCACGGCATAACCGAAAACATGTTAGGCTGTTGTGCGTTTTGTCTCTATGTGATCAGTGATCACGTGGAGATAATCACATTTCACAACACAGAGATGAATAGATGATGGCCGCACGGGAAAGAGGAGAATAAACTACGTTACTAGAGTGGAAGAGATGTGCGGTCTAGGCTTTTTAGTGGATGGTTGAGGAAGTAGCTGATGTCAATTTTTTTATTAGTTTTAAATTATTTTTTTTTGCGTGAGTTAAACTATATATCCAGATTCTCGCACAGCCCAAAACACTTTTGTTCATTTTTGTTTTTGTTTGAGAATACCGTTGATGTCGTGAGTTTGTCGTATGTTTGGGGTTGCCTGGTACAAAAGCAGTGACACATGCATGCCACTGTCTCGTGCTCTGGTGCGAAGCGGGACATTAAAGTGCGTGCTGGACAGAACGATGTGACCGATGTGATGACCACTGCAATTTGGCAAATTGACTACAGTAAATTAGTACTAGTACGGGAGTAACGAATTATTTAGTTTTCCTTTTGAGAACAACGACTTTATTCAGCCTAGTGCCCTCTCTTTGTTTATTTTATTTTGTTTATATATTTATTTACAAAGAAGAAATGTCTTCTTTATTTATTGCGGTGGTGGCCGCGTATGGTAGTAAGTCAGACTCCTCTATATCATTGTTGTGGACCGCAGCTTGCAGGCCAGGCCAGATCCAGAGACACCCGCTCCACCCTCCACCTCTCTCTCCACCGCACACAATAGTCGCCAACAACCTTCCCCTCATCTCCATGGCGAGATCGAGTTGCCAGCTTCACCGACCGGCCGTATAGCTTCGTGTGCCCATGACCATGAACATGCGTCAAGCGGATGGACGACGGACCTACGCAACGGCGACGCGGTGGAGCTGTGCACAACCCGATCCGCGCAACGTGGCGCGTGGGAATCCATAGATGAGGAGCACAGCCCGAGGCGGACGTGATCCGAATTCGGATGCGAGTTTTGTACGTAATAGCTCAGCCAGGTATGTGTATGGACGATGTTCCCTCTCAGGTCTCAACTTGAACAAATCGAGTTAAAATTAGTAATACTGTTCTCTTTGGTATACAGCTAGGAAGGGATGAATCGCTCGCTGCGAGGGAGATGGTAGGTCTTGGATCCGTATCGCCTCTCTCCCGCTCCAAACCAGGAGTAAGTTGTTTACGTTCCTCCGACTATTTGTTTGCATACATGTGGCAGCTGAATTAATCACAGTCAAATCAAAACGTCACAAGTTCCGATCCGGTCCGGTGGTGGAGGAGTAGACATGAGATCCGGTGGTGCTCGAGTAGACATGAGATCCGGACCGATTTCCCGGATGCAGCTTTTTTTCAGGACTGTAGATCTGAATGTGAGCACTCTCTGCCATGTTTGTCTACTACAGTATTTAGTATACTAGCGTCACCGTACCCTACCGCGGCCGGCCACCTGCAAGTTGACCACTCCTACGTGGCTGCAAGTTGACCACTCCTACGTGGCTACTTCCGTCACTGCCAGTAGTACTACGGCATCTGCGGTGCGCCCGTGCTCCCAATGCAATCCACGGACCTAACAAAACAGGCTGCCATGTGGTTTCTAATATATACTGGCATTGAGGTTGGAGAGCTAAACCCGTAGGTGGAGAAACGTTTGTTTAGATTGTAAATTTTTACAATTTAGACACTGTAGCATTTTTATTTATATTTGATAAATATTATACAATTAGGGATTAATCAGACTCAAAAGATTAATCTCATGATTACAACCAAACTGTGTAATTAGTTATTCTTTTTACCAACATTTTATGCTTCATGTATGAACCTAAAGATTGATGTGATGGAGAGAGTGAAAAACTTGAAATTTTGCTCCAATCTAAACAAGATCCAAGAATCACTTGATTTTTTCTCCTTTTTCTGCCTAGAACCGAAACGGCCATAGACTGGCTTCCCGTTTGTTGGATTTTCTTTGTATTACTAACAATCATGTTTTAGCTATTTTTTAAATTTAAAGGTTGCATTTGAGTTGTTCTTTCCCATAAAAATGATTTTTAGTATATTGTATTTATCCATTTTTTTTAGAAAAATTATTTTCTAATATCATGATCGAGACTGCTAGCCAAACGGTTTTCTAAACCGATTCTGATTCATCACTCCTGCAAAATACTCCTGCAGGCACTAAAAATACCTTTAAAAACACTAGTCCATAATCCGATCCGGTCGGTGCCCGCCGTTTCTAAGTCCAACCGTGTTAGTGGAGGCATCAGCCATGCATGCAGACCGTCTCCGTCTCGAGACGGTGGGGCGCCATGCACACGTAAGAGAATCATCATCAACGCTTGACCCCTACTTCCCTGATTAGGTAAGAGCATCTCCAAAGGTTATGCATTTGGACTTGGCATTTACTAATTTGCATAAAACTCCTAAAAACCCCTCTCCAATAGTTATGCATTTAGCCTTTGCATTTTCATTAACTTGGCATTTGGAGGGGGAGACTTGGCATATATGCCAAGCCCCTCGCGCTTGGCATTTGTCGCATGCGCTGCCTCCGACGTCCCCGCGCGTGACTCTCGCACCACATCCCTCCACCCACGCTGCCTATTTTGGGTAATTGCCAAGTCAAAATTGCAAAACGGTTGGAGATGTCCTCTTTTATTCCTTTGTATTTTGTTTTGAGAGTTGACAAACGACTACAAATGCCAAAGCAAAAATGCAAAACCTTTGGAGATGCTCGCATCTCCTAATGCTTGACCACCTACTAATTGGTGAGGCAAAGTTGTCTTAACAACAAACCAAACAACTACTCGGTTCTTGTTGGAGAGAAATCTCAATGATATAAAGAGAACTATAGGTCGATTCATCCCATGCCACTCCATATACTTTCTACGAGATTGGTGTGTAAGAACGTGATCAACATAAAACATCATTTATTACTCATTGTCCGTGTGAGTATAAAGGTGGTTGATGCCCTTTGGCGTCACTAGACATAGACATCCTCCTACATTTCATCATGTCGTGAACAAAGGATTAGCTCTTTCGCTCAAAAAAATGTGTCATTGTAGTCACTAATGATATTATTATCTAAACCAAAACTTGGAGTGATCATTTAGTACATGTTAACTTTCAAACTGTTACAACAATGTTAGTTCAAAATGGGCTCTCTAAATGCCATTTTGCACAACGACAAACTTGGGTCATCTCATCATATATCAATGAGCTCTCCAAGCAATGTGAGAGAAGAGAGTTCTAGGTTTGGTTAGATATTATCAAAGTCTTGTCAAACAAATTTAGTCTTATCGGCAAACCTCACCGTACCCAAAAAGGTGAATTATTGACCAACATTTAGAATCAGCCTGCCAAGAGTGTTAGCTCTTCCCAACTTCTCCAAACCATTTGTGGTAGAGAGAGTCGTGAGTTCTCCAACAAAGTGGTCACCCAATTGCTTTTGTCACTAATGCCTTCGGCCACAAATATCAAGAACTACCAACATATGAGAAGGAATATTTAGCTATCTTGTCGCTATGGAACATTGGCGCTCATACCTCTAACAAGGGGAGTTTATTATAAAAATTGATCGAGGAGTCTCGATTCACCTTGTTTAGTGATACTATTAGCCGTGGCGTATTCACGCTCATACCTCCAGAGTTTATTGTAGTCTCATTCAACTTGATGATCAACATTCTATCCGTTCCATGGTAAAATGAAGCTTTAGGGTTTAGTCCAGTCTCTGTGGGTAGTTTCACGGTGTTGTTTCCCAAAACTGTCATGCAATATAGAATAAAATAAAACTCGGATGAAACCCTTTACTCGTGAAAAGTTTCATTCTAGAGTTTAATAATAGACATTTAATTACATAACTCATAGAAAAGTTTCATCTAGATGACACTTCCTTCTCTTTTTTTCGTAAATACACTGCCATGTCACCCAAAATGTATATAGCAACCTATTTTATTAATGCAAATGAAATTCATACCAAAATCAGGTCAGCATTGAATGCCACCTCTTCTCATGGCAATTTAACTGTAACAGATGAATTAGTTAAATACAATTCTAGGATTTGTGTGCCTACAATCGGTAGTTTGCTATCGAAAGTCATTGTTGCTCTTCATAACGGTACTATTGGAGGTAAAAGCTGTATTCTCGGCAACATACCAAAAGATAAAATCAATCATTAGAATGTACATGTGCATGTATATATCTAAATTTGCTTGTGTTGAAGTGGATTAAAGTGTAACTAAACTAAATTTCACTCTAATTCACGCCAACACATATGATATGTATCGAGGTGAATATACATGCATCTAAATCTTAAACTTCTATAAAGCTAATGTCCACTACCTATTTCTCTAAAATATGATGAAGCCATGTCATCCTGAGGCTCACAGCCACATCATCATCCACCCACAAGTCCATTATCATTAAATTAAGCATGCTAATAAATATCATTTTTATTTCTCCATCCACTTTTTTTAGTGATTTACGTTTAATTCTTTCTCACTTCACTACTACATGCATACAACATACAATTTCATTATAATATACTTAAATTCTCATTAAATTTATATATATTCATGTCATACACATGAGATATCATTTTAAAATTCCTGCAGAACGCACGAGGTATTTACCTAGTAATAAAGCCTTAAGTGGCTCAAAAAGGATAGCCAAAAGACTTTGTTGCAACATGTCACATTTGTCAAAGCTAAATGAGAAAGAGTTAAATTAAATACCCATGTTTGCTCCATTGGTTTCCTCATAGTGGAGCTAAATATTTTTCTTGTTTATTAGGCTCCTACTCTGAGTGCCCGTGCGTGTTGCCAAACATATATGGCGGTCAAACGCCAGCGCGAGAGGAGGGTGCACGGGGAGCGAGGTTCTTGTTGTTGTTTTTTTTTTTTTTTGAGGGAAGGATCCGGGTTCTCGTGGGCGCTCGGGCCTTGCCTGCATCCCGGGAACCAGGCCCAGCCCAATACAGGCATCGCTGTATCTGGAGCTGTATCTCCGCCTCTCTCTCCCGTCGCGCCGCCACCGCCGTTTTCTCTCCCGTCGCGCCGCCACCGCCACCGCCACCGCCGTTTTTTCCCCCGTCGAGCCGCTGCAAGGATGACCGACCCTAGATCCTTCTTCGCGCCCCCGGACCAGGAGTCGCCATCCTCCGATGCTCCACTTCTGCCGAGTGACAAAGGAGGTACCGCATCTATCCCCGCCTCTCTCCGCATGTCTTCCTAACAGTAAAAGACATCTAATCTCGAGTGTATGATTGTCCTCAGATTCCTCAAACTCCTCAGGACCGATTATTACGTATTTGAAGTTCCTAGTTTCTGGTTATCAGCCGGGGAAGATTATTGGCACGAGCGGGGCAAAGATTAAAAGATTTCGTGAACGTTCAGGTGCTCAAATCGATGTTTCTGATGTGTTTTTCCCTGACACAAGAGATAGAGTAGTCATGGTTTCTGGATCCAAGGATAATGTGCTCGGTGCTATGGCCATTCTACTAGATGAAATGTTGCCTGAGGTAAATCACAGTTAACCCTAGACTATTTCATGTCATCTGTTTCCAGGCTTCTAAGCCATGTATTGAGAACATTGTGGGTTAAGCCTAGTGCTAAATTATCCTGTTTCCAGTTATTTACCCACCTTAGTATGTAATGTAAGTATCCTAAGTGCCTTAGAATATGCTGTAGTCGGTGAGCTTCTGGTATAATGAAACAAGACCAAGGCCAAACCTGCCCTCTGGCAGTTGCAAAATTCCTTTTGGTGTGCTTTTGATCTCCAACAATTGATATCAGCTCCCTTAAGAACCAGAGAAGTCGAGTGCCATGTCTACCTCCATTGAGAGAGCTCACAGTGCAGCCACCGCCACTGCGGGCGACATACTACAACTTTCATATTCAATCCAAGCTGCCCTCTGGACTTACCCAAATCTGAGATCCATTTGTGTGTATGTGTGTGCAACAGTAATAAATAAATAAATTTGCAAATAGTTCTTTGCTGAATCATGATTGATGTTTCTATTCTCAGGCTGAAGAAGAGAAGGGAGCTAGGAGTATACCCAAAGTTAAACTTGTAGTTCCTAAGATATGTTGTGGTGCACTAATTGGCACAGGTGGATCAATGATAAGGTATGCCTCATGGTCTCATCATATACTTGTAATTTTTTTATTTTACCAGTAGTTTATTACCATTGTGGTAATTACTTTTACAAGTTGTTCGATATATAAGGTGGGGAACATAGTTACCATATTATCATAATAGGGAACAGGTCTTCTTTTTCTGGAGTCAATTCTTTGTGATCCACTGAATCTTCCTAGAATGATCTCTAGGCCCCTAGAAAAAAAATCTCATGTTATGTGAACCATCATTTTAGTTTTTTTATTTTATTTTTTATTTCTGTATAGGCCACTAATGCCCCCAAGACCATATAACTCCGGTTAAGTAGACACAGGAAGGACCATTGTGCCTTTGGTTCATCTCTACCAACATTAGGCAAACAGTGAAATTTAAACATACTAGCACAATGAGTACATGCTTGTTTAAGTGTATTGTAAGTGTATTGTTTAAGTACCTTGCAGCTTTCATGGCATCAACGTCTGGATCCCCTTACTTGCAAGTGTACCAATGGTGTCCAAATTGCTTGCAAATTGGACATTGGTGCCTCCCTTTTCTACCAGTGCCACCCTCTGTAGAACCCTTGTGCCTTTTTGTCTTAATCCTTCCAGATGTAGGCTTTAATAATGATGGATATAGGAAGAAACCATGAATGAAGTGAGGCCATTAGCTCTTGTCTGGTAGAGGTGGAATGATTTTCTCATAGTCAGCTCTGAATTTTCCAGTTGAGAAGTACATGTCCACATGATCCTCTAGCTTTTTTTTTTAACATAGCATGATTCTCTAGCTTCTCACCTCTAATTGAAGTGATCATTTCTATAGCATGCAGGCACGGCTTGCCTGAAACCTGCCACTCCCTGCATGAGCAAGTTCTTCCCTTAGGTTCACAGCATACCTGTAACCTGACCCTCCCTTCCATATAGCTTTCACCTAAGTCATCTGAGCATTCCACAACTTCCATGTTTAGATTCCTGCTCCTTTCCTTATATTCTTCTTCTTCACAATATGGTCTGGGATCTTTCCTTCCATCTTCTGAGCTATTTTCCTTCTTTCTCCACTTGGTCATTAGTTTTTGTCTGATTACATCAAGTAGGTAATCCAAATTCCTCCCCTTTTCTTCTCCGACTTCGCGATTGAAACTCTCAGCTAGGTTGTTAGTCACATAATCAACTTTACTCAGGGTTGAGAACTGGCTCTTGTCCATAACTTGGTATGATTCTGCCTTGGATACTTTAGAGCAGAAGACTTGGTTTAAGCCATTGCACATGCCAGTGCTTGTTAAAGTAGTAAGGGTTCCATGAATATGCTGCTGGACACAAGTTGTCATCAAACACCTTGCCATGAAACCTCTTCTTGAAATTGTTCACCAAATGCACCATTGCACTCCCTGTGCTCTACATGTGGGAATACATCTTTCACTCCTGCCATTATTGCTTGACTTGCATCTGTACAAGTTGTTAACCCTGCTGGTTCTCCATTAGCACTTTTCAGCTGCTCAAGGTAGCTCAAGGTACCAGCTCCAGTTCTCAATAGTTATCAAGAAGGTGCTATCTACTGCCAAATACGGCCTACAACCTCCAATGAAACCATCCACACATGCCCTCAATGCAAAGATCAGACTCCTAAACCTGGCCTGCTCATTGATGGTGTAGTGGTCTATCACTACAAAACTTCCAGGCTAGCCTCTTCAACTGCTGCCTTGAACCTGTACAAACTGTTGAAACTAGTGTCCCAATCACCAAATAACTGTATCATGGCTAGTTCCTTTCCATAGTACACAATCTTATGGTCATCTTTAATCCTCCTTTGGAGTTCTTTTGGTCCAACGGAACCATTGTGAACTAACCAATTTTTAATCAGATGGCTGCAGAACTAAAGAGTGGAGACCGACCTGTCTCAAGATATAGTACCAAAATTGCCTTGAGAAAACACATGCAATTAGGAGATGATTAATGCTTTCATCGACTTGATCACAAAGTGGACACTTCTCAGGATGAGGCAGTCCGCGTCTAGCAAGAAGATCTGAGGTTCAGCAGCGCTTGTGTGCTGCAAGCGGTAGGAAGAAACGACATTTAGCTGGTGCCCAGGTTTTCCATATCCTTTCCCACAGCCTGAAAGAATTCTCTCCATGAATAAACTATCATATGCGTATTTCGCGGAGTATTGTCCACTTCCATTTATGGGAGTCCTCCATCTCAGGTTGTAGCTCAAAGTTATAGAAGAGGTTCCAAAGTTGAAGATAGTCCACGATGACCCCCCACAGTGAGAGCGCCGTCGCTGTGGCTCTGTTTTCAGTTGTGGGAGAGCAGATCCAATCGACCTCCCTTGGGCACTCGTCCGTGTAAGCTAGAGGGCCAGGGGCAAAATGGCCATTTCGAAAAGTTTAGGGAACCTAATGAGTGGAAAGCGGAGGAACGAGTAACGGTGTCGACGACATTGGCATAGGGAAACTAATAGCTAAAGCAATGGTTCCTATGCCACGAGTAGTTTTCTAATGGCCTGTGGGGTATTCTGATAAGATTCCTTTTTCTGAATACTGTTATGATTATTTGAATGGTGATTTTGGTTTTCTGCAGCCCATAATATCCTGCTTCCTTCAATTGCAAGTTATTTGAATTTCTTAGTGATGTTAATAGATTCATAATGTAAATACTTTCATAAATTATTTCTATTTGAAATTGTCTTTTCTCCTCAGGCATCTTATTTCAAAATCACTCGCTGGTATCGATGTTTCTCCACTGGATAAGTACAGCGAGAGGCTGGTTACCGTGACGGGAAGCTTTGAGTCTCAACTGAAAGCAGTAGAGCTAATACTTGAGGAGTTAATTAAGGATGATAGGTACCAACCTAATCTGACGCATCCATTTCCTTATGGAGGTAAACCTAAGCCAACCATGTATTTTTATTCAGCAAGTATTTTATAATTCATGCTAACTTTATTCTTTCTAAAATATTCAGGTGGCGTTGTCCATGGTCCTATTGTTTCTCCCCGAAGCTATGGGGCTTCACAGGTTCAATATCAGCCTCATGGTCCTCATACTTATGGAGGTAAATCTAAGCCAACCATGTATTTTTTATTCAGCTAGTATTTAATAATTCATGCTGACTTTATTTTTTCCAAAATATTCAGGTGGTGTTGCTCGTGGTCTTCTTGTTTCTCCCCAAAGCTATGGAGCTCCACAGGTTCGATATCAGCCTCATGGTCCCCCGTCCTTCTGTTGCTCCCCAATACTATGGGGCTTCACAGGTTCGATATGATACTGTTTACTGTTCATTTGCAAATGGATTTGGATTCTAATAGTCTATCTAATTCAAATCAGGCCTCGCTCACCATTGGCATTCACGATGCAAAGATAGGTGCTCTTGTTGGATGCCAGGGAATCAACTTAAAATACATTATGCAGGTACTGTTTTTGCTGTTTTTGGTGACAGCAATCTTTAGGTGTATCTCATTATTATTTATTATACATATAGCCAATTACCCTTGCTCTATAAGTAGTTGGTTTTAAACTTTTAATTAAATAAGTAGCAATGTTAGCATTCGAAGTGGACATAAATGGTAAACAACTAAACTGTGGAACATTTTCGGTGGCATTTATATACACCAAATTGTACGTATGTGTTATAACTTGTAATAACTAAACCATATATTCCAATGGATGAAACATTTTCCCCTAAAGAGGACAGTATTTTGCTGTGTCATTTTACTGCTCTAGAAACAAAACTGGTCCATATATTACTAATTTTTGAACTACACTTCAGAAACTATTGCTTATGTAATGAATTATTGCAATTTGTTGCAAAAAATACAGGAAACTGGTACCAGCATTAAGATATCAGATAAGGGCGATTTCATTCCTGGAACATGTAACAGGTATTTTCCTTCATACTGCTTGCAATCTAATTGCCCTTGAAACACGTGTTCCCCACCCTTTGGGATTTGTTATTGTGAAAATAAGGATTAGGCTTTGCTAAGTCGACTCAATGGTGCAGGAAAGTAACCATTACTGGAAGTCCACAAGCTCTTGAGCACGCCCGGTTTTTGATCGAGTACTATAAGTGATAGTACGCGAGAAAATGTCCAAAACCAATCTGATCAGCAGCTATAGCCTAACCAGTCAACTTCAGTACGATCTCCAACTACAGAGATTTGTATTGCTGCTGATCTGCACATTTTAAATTCTTAACTCTCACGGCTGGTGTGATAAACCTGACAACTATCATGGAACGTTTTTTTTAAACTGTTTGCTGGGCTAATATCCCTGCCTCTGTGGCTCTGTTATCATGCACTTGTGGCCGGTGGATTAAATAAACTAATCGGCCAGGTTCTTGAAAATGTAAATGAGGCACGTACAGGTTCCATCACTGCTACTAATTTGCCCCACAGAAGCTGTACTGAACTTTCTAACACAAACTCATGGGCCACATCAGCTGATCCTTGCAAATGATGTGTCATTCCTCTGTATTTGTCACTTCCATCTAATCAACTGCAGGGACCGCATACTGCAACCAGAGCACAGTAACTAATCTGACAGCTTCTGAAAGTCCCCCTTCTTTTGCTTACAAATAAAGCATAAACTGCACAACATATTGACAGGGATGCATCAGCGCGGGGTGCCACTTTCTTGCCTGCATGCCGGTACCATCACGCATCACCAGGACATGTTATTTTCCTTTGTGTACTATAGCAGAGGGTCACTAAGCTGTTCTTCATCAGTTTTGAAATGACAACTATCTAAAGATTATTCCAGAATTGTTCTCATGCCTTCACTCTCTGTACTTTCGATGCAATGCAATACAAAACGAATTAGTGCAGCACTGCAGCACAATAAAAACGGAGTATGGTGTAAATACAGAAGAGGTCTAGGGAATATGGTGGGGGAAGGAATCTGTAATGTACGAACAATACAAAAGTCGAATTCGCACCAGGTAAGGCCAGATCTCCCCGCAACGACAAGGCAAGTGGGTGCAGCGTGCAGCAGTGGCAACGGGGGGTGATACGGAGGAAGGAGGTGACATCCAGTGCAGGTGCAGCGGACCGTGGTTCATGGGCAGCGCGCGGGAGCACGAGGAGTCAGTGTTTCGTGGGCTCTAGAAAGTGGACGTTCATTTACCTGCAGTTAGATTGTATGGTCTGATCATGATCATGATCTGAGGCCCAATCCCTGGAGCTTGGTCCTGATTTAGTAATACTAGTAAAAATATCCGTGCGTTGCAATCGGTGAAGAAAAAATAGTTTCTCTAGGCACAATAATATTAATTTGTCGTCATTGCATACTCTCTCTCTCTCTCTTTTCCTTTTTTCCCAGCATTCATGACCCGATGTTTTGACCTTAGTGGAATGTCTCGTCTAATATGGTTTTCAAGTAACCACTATACACCTCTTGCATGCACATCTTGATGGACATCAATCCTAGCATCTTCATATTGTAGAATATTGGCTTTATCAGTGTTGATATATCCATGACGTTGATTTCTTTTCTTTTATTACAATTACTATGGAAATTTGGGGAGTGTTTTTTCTTACCGTGTAAATACTTGTTTTTTTAGTTTTAGTGTTTTATGCGCTCTCTCTTTCTACGTTATTATTTGTTTTTATTATATGGTAGTAGAATTATTATATGTATTCTTTTTTGATAAAAACCATAGTCCATAATCCTTTACGAACTCGTAATTTGGTGCATGAGTGTAATTCAAACAACTCAATAATAGATTTCATAATTAATTATAATTATATGTTGTTGCTAGCTAGAGAAGCAGGATGCCACCGTACGGACAGAGGAAGTACGATACCACAACATTAGTTTTCTACACATACTCCTCGACCAGCCTCAACTACATTCTCGGTCATCGTCAGACTTATATGCATGCAACACAAGTTTTCCATACTTCTTGCCCACCTCGTATTCGAGTTTGTCTCTATATTCTTGGCCATCGTCGAACCTATATGCATAAAACATTTGTAAGGATGATTTAACACACCTATAGACAAAACACAACATAACAAAAATTTTATGAAACTAAGAAAATGGTTGATATTTTTCTGATTTTCTATGATTTTGGTGAATTCTGCAAGACTCACTTGGCTTTACTTTATTTACATCGGGAATCTTGTATTTATTTTTATTATCTTTCTTGCTTTTGATCTCCTTGGTTTAGAAAACTGTACATGACTATTAATAGGATACGGAAAAAGGAGGCCAAACGGACCTGCCGTACAGAAACTTGGGAGGCTAAATAGAGTTGGCAAACAGAAACTATCTGACGGAAGGAAATTTTAATAATTTATTATTAAGTAAAGATAAAGATACTCCTCTTTTTTTGTCTGATCGTAGTTATTTTAGTAAAGTTTTTTTCTACGTCCTAATCTGGTCCGATCGGTTGTAGTTATTTTATCAGTTTTTTCCCGGGAGCTTTTTTTTGGTGAGGAGACGGGGAGACGGAAGGACTTCCTATAAAACCGGTACGGAATTTTTTTTTACCGAGTCCGTAGAATTTTTTTCTTGGAAGATGATGTCGAGACCGAAGTGGTTTAGGTGGCATATATATATATATATATATATATATATATATATATATATATATATATATATATATATATATATATATATATATATATATATATATATATATATATATATATATATATATATATATATATATATATATATATATATATATATATATAGGGAAATTCCATTATACTCTTAAGAGTATGTACTTATATATATATATATATATATATATATATATATATATATATATATATATATATATATATATATATAGTCTATTTATCTTGCATTTCGTGAATCCACATTATCACGAGGGCCCACCAAATCACTAAGTGCTTGTCAAGCCATCAAGAGTCATTCTCCTTTAATATATCAAGTCACTTCCATGATGAATCCATCCACTATCAAACTCTCATATCCATTCAACTCTTCTATTAATTCCACTTCTATAATGAAACTAGCACTTAATCAAATTCATCCGTATTTTCTCTTGATACCCTCTGCAACGTGTGGGGAATTCTTCTAGTATAATAGATAGAGATAGAGACCGTGCCCAGATTCCACCGCAACTAACCGATTTATTTATTTATATTTTTGAGAAACATTTATTTATTTATTGAGCAGGATTTATTTGATTTATATTGGTGTGTCTGTCTGGTCTACGCGAGCTTTGGTGGGCCAAGCTGACGTGGGCCTATATTGGGCCATCGTGCAATGATGCACGGACGCGTCCACCGTTGGCCCACGAGCCCACGATAGGTTTTCTTCCTTGCCTTCTATCCCTTCCTCGCAGCGAGCAGCGGCGCTCATCAGATTCATTTGCTCCCCTCCAATTTGCAAACCCTAGACCTCCTTCCGCATACACCGCCACCGCCACCGCCACCGATCGTTCCCATGGATCCCTCCCGCGTCATGCTCGACGTCGACGTGCGCCTCGTCGCCAGCACCGGTGAAGAGACGCTAGGCGGCGCGAGAATGCTGTCTTTGTTGAAGCCACGGAAGGGGGGGGATGAAAGCTGGAGCGCCCCGAGATCTTTCAGAGGGCGGAAAGAAGGCGGTGGCTCACCCTCACGCAAAGAAAAGGCGGCGGCGGAGTACCCCAAGGGCCTCGCGGGCTGGATGCGGGAGGGCACGATCAGGGTCGGCACCGACGACCTCGTCCGCGCCCCGGAGATCTCCACCTTGTCCCTCCACCTGCCGGCGGTTCCCCGTGACATCGTCACGCAGCTGCCGGGCGTCTCTGTGAAGAGCGCCGACAAGGACCTCCTCGTGCTCTCCACCGGCCCCGGGAGTCTCTACGAGTACTACGACTCGTCAGGTTGCTACCTGGTCTACGACGCCGCCGCCGACGCGCTCTTCTTGGCGCCCCCGATCGATTGTGGTCTCAGTGCGAACCCCGAGATCTTCGGCTCCCGCCCCGTCGTCCTGCGCTTCGGCCAGGAAACTGGTGATTTCATCCTGGCTCTGGTGGCAATGACCATGAGCACCCGGCAATACCATCTGCTAAGGTGGTCTCCTGCTTGGCCCACCGGCCAGCAATGGATGTGCAAGGATGTATGCCTCCCCAATGATGTCGTCAAGTACCCCTTTGTGGCGGACATCGCGTTTGCATATCACGGCCGGTTGGCGTTGGCGTGCTGGGTCGACCTCAACTTGGGTGTCTTGACCTGTGACCTGCTCTCAGATGACCCGAAATTCCAACTGAAGCTCTTGCCGGAGAACTTTGCTATGGGTTATGGTCCTATGGCACGTGGCCGGCGAGATATACACAGCACCGTGGGCTGTGGCCATGATGGCAAGATCAAGTTCGTCTACATGGATGGCTTTTTTGACGATGAGATGCCCAAGGACCAGATCACCGTTAAAACTTGGACCCTGGAGGGGCAAGTCCCTAACTTCTGCACTTGGCTGAGAGACAACCACACTACATTCTCTTGCAGAGACCTCTGGGCTGATGAATCGTTCATTGCAATTCCAGGGTTGCCAAAGTGCCCGCCCACCTTGCCGATGCTTAGCCCCAATGAACCAGATGTGGTCTACTTTTTCATGAGTGACATTCGCTATGTGACTGGGCATGGCAAAACCAAAGGCGAGTGGGTGCTTGGCCTGAATCTGCGTACTAAGAAGGTCCACAAATGGAGCAAGTGCCCTTCTGGAAGAATCCTTCGGCCCATTCCATTTTTCATTGCCACTGAGCTATCTCCTTCCCAGGAATCGTCAAACCTGGATGATCAGGTAACTTCACAACTATGATTACCCTAGTTTTCATGATTACCGTAACTAGTTTTCATATGGATCCTAATGGTTTTGATACCTGAGGCAACAATTAGCCAGAACTTAATTGACACCTACTGTCCTTTTCTAAAAAATAATTGACACCTACTGCATTGAAGAAATGTGTTTGTACAGTAAAGATGGCATCTTCAACTGTGATGGCAAATATGCGTAAGTTGATGGGTTTGAAGCGTTAGGTTTAGATGATTAACAATTCATATCCTTAACTCTGCGAACTCATCCGTTCTCATCTCCCGAAAGTTTGGTACACCCCAATGTTAGTTTG